>OX411309.1:119816525-120124642 GCA_948150685.1 Rhaphigaster nebulosa | reverse complement strand
TCTTTTTTTCAGTTGAAATATGGAAGAAGAATCTATATTATTAAAAATGAAGATTAATATCACATAAAATGACTGAAAAACATACTGTCCATTGGTTTCGGAAAGGTCTGAGATTGCATGCAACCCAAGTCTCCGACAAGGCCTGAAAGGAGCCAAAACCTTCAGATGCATTTTTATTTTGGACCCCATGGTTTGCCAATGCATCTAATGTTGGTATTAACAAATGGAGGTGAGATATTATATACCGGGATAAATTAAATTCACCATGTGACATTTATTAAATTAAATTCAATTTTATAGGTTCCTCCTCCAGTGTCTTGAGGATTTGGATCGTAGCCTCAGAAAGCTAAATTCCCGCCTCTTTGTCCTTAGAGGTCAACCTGCTGATATTTTACCGAAACTTTTCAAGGTAAGTAGTGTCGTCTCTAATTATATTTCTAGCATGAAACAAAATGTATTTAAAATTCTTGCCACTTTGAAAATTCTTTTGTAAAGGATTTAAATTAACCTATAACAACGCAATAAAGTATGCTTTGAGTGTAATATTCATTATTATTGTTTAATTTTTTCCCAAATGACTAATTCCTATGATATTTTCAACAGGAATGGGGGACTACATGCCTCACTTTTGAGGAAGATCCTGAGCTTTTGGACGAGTACGCGACCAGAATATATCAACAATGTGGCAAAGGAATGAATATTACTGTCATATCACTAGTGGCACACACATTATATAAACTAGAATTGTAAGAATGCATTTGTCTAGTTGATACTAAATACTACTAATTAATATTCTACTTCTTCTGCATCTTTTAGAAGATTAAGATTAAAGCAATAATCAGTATCATATTTTAATGTTCTATTATTTCAAATAAATTTGTTGTAACAGTTCACTATATTAAGAGAGTATAATTAAATGCTTTATTTTATTATTTTGGCGAATTGGTACTGATATTAAATGATATTCCAATTTTCAATTAAACTAAAAATTAAATAATGGTTGAAATTAAATTTTCTTTTGCACTAAATCATGATTTGCAAAGTATAAAAACAATTCACAAATTCAAGATTATTATAAAGGTTTTGAAAAGAGACAGTTTTATCCAATTTCCTAAAAAATTTCTGTGATTGGAGTGATTCCTCTTAACTTATAGTGATTAATTTTGTTTTATCTTGTAGTGATTCGGAGTTGGACTTACAGTTGCTTATCATTTCAGTTTTGAATGAGGGTTCCATGGAAATCACTTTTCAAGAGGAAACCATAAGTAAATTATTAAAGGATGGAGAGGGCAGGATGTCCTTGGTTTGTGATAAAGATTTTTTGTTGGTTAGTTCTTTTATCAAGACTTTCAAATTTGTAGCCAGATTTCAAAACCTTCTAAGTAATCATTCTTTGAGAATTACGAACTAAGAATATCCATAAATAATATTAAAAGTTAGAGTATCACTTCGACTAAATAGTTGAACATTGTTGTCCATTGGTGATGATATTAATAAAATGGTTGAGTTTCAGAGTTGTTAATTTATTTATTGCAGTATCATTGAAAGAAATGGAGGAAGATCACCGCTCACCTACCACCAGTTCCAGACTGTCGTTGCAGGCATGGATAGTCCCCCTTTACCAGATCCTCCTGTAACTGCAGCGACAATAGGAGATGCTATTTCACCAATTTCTGATAATCATGATGAAAAGTATGGAGTGCCTACCCTTGAAGAGTTAGGTAAATATTATGTTTTTAATAGCTTTTTTTTTCTAGGTTAAAAATCAATTTGACTAACTGAAAAAGTTTAAGAGGATTTAAAACCAATGAAAGTAGAATATAAGGTTTCTGAACTGCTATAAACAATCTATTTTATCAAACTTATTTTAATAATATAAGCTAAAGTCAATAAAATAGCGATTATTATCTAAATAAGTACATCCTAATGATGAATCTTGTCAAAATTGTTTATTATTATTTAAAAAGTAATATACTGAACTCCCTCTTATCTGTCATGCCTTATTTTAATGGAAAATAATTCATGTAGTATTTTTCTTTAATTTTTACTTCAAATTCAGTTGTTAAAAATTTAATTTATTTCATAGAACAATTTATGTTAGTGTATATATTTACAAGCACATAACAATTGATTTATGAATTATTTTATTAATACTTATTATAATTAATATAGTAATAATGAACAATAAAGTCAATACTATTAACCAAAAAAATTATTAATATCTAAAAAAGGAATCATAATTATGTAGGTAGATGAATTTAAAAGTTGATCAAAAATTAATTATATATGTTTTCTAAAAGTAGATAATTGAGATACTGTTATGGCCTTTTCATTTCATCTTGTGATAGTTTCCTCATTTCACCATGAAATTTGATGACCTCTCTTTCTCCTAAGAATGCCTTGAGGGAGGCCGAGAAACAGGCACCACTACCAATACCTTCCAACCCCTTCATGTGTCTTATGTTTTTTTTTTTACTTTAATTTTTATAATAAAATATAATCATAATTTATTTAAGTTTAGGTTTTTAAGTTTAGGAGGCCGAGAAACAGGAACAACTACCAATACCCTCTAGTCCCTTCATGTGTCTTAATTTTTTTTTTTTTTTAACTTTAATTTTTATCATAATATACTTCCATATACTTCTTTTAAAGCCTCAATAAGTACAAAATAAATAACGTTTAATATTTTTTTAATTTTATAAATAAAGGATTATGAATTCCTTTGCTTACACAAAATTTTTTTAATGATTTTATTACTACTGTATTTAGCTTATTAGTTGATGAATAGTTTCCTGTCTCTGCAACACCTGATTGAGAAGTCTGTTGCAATTTGTTAATTTTACGGTTTCATTATGATGTTTTTACTCAACATTTTTTTCATTATAAAACTAACTGCATAAAGAGAGATTATATCTATTTTGTTGACAGGTTTTTGTACTGAAGGAATTAGTACCAGGAGTTTGGCAAGGAGGAGAAAGTGAAGCTCTCTCAAGATTAGAAAGGCACTTAGAAAGAAAGGTAGTCAAGAATGATTATTTTTTATTTTTAGTATGGTCAAGATTTTTGGTAATAAAGAACAAGCTGCTTAATGGAAAGTGAATTATGAAGATGATAACTAAGACGGGCATTATTTAAATCTCTTACAAGTGGAGAGATCAACTCTACATAATCTCGTTAATCATTTCTTACGGCAAACACACCCATACGTCTATTGAGTTCCTTCTCAGTGACTGTCCACTCATCAAATCCTTTCTTAAACACTGGAAACACACTGGTGTCCTCATTCTCTTCAGCATTTATACTGTCTCTGTGCTCTCCAGTCATTCAGAGAAGTATATCAGAAAGGATTTGAAAACCAGGAGCAGGTGAACAATATCTTTCACCGTTGAGAAGTTAAAATTCAATTTATAAAAAAACTAATAAATTGAATTATAGTGAAAAAACATTAAAGATATTTTTGTAATATTTTTAACTTACATTTAACAAAAAATTTTATGTTAAACAGCAATTCTGTCATAGCCGAAAGTTTTTCGTTTATTGCATACTATGCTCGGTATGTTCAGCAATCTGGCGACCGTATTGAATGGGTTAATAGAAGACCTAACAGATCTGAAATTATGAAAAATTAAATCATCCAATACAATCTGTTTTGTTTATTATTCATGGTTTTATATTTATATGATCTATAAATATCTACATAGTGAGAACAAATAAATTCAAATCTCTGTTAGTAATTTAATACTAGTCATCAAATTTTTAATTTTTATGACAAATGAAAAGTCATTTTGATTGAAGAATTTAGTGTCTAACATTTTTTTTTTTTTTAATGTAAACCATGTATAAATATTTTTATACTTTATTATTACTATCGCTATTGCAGTCAATGTTTCTATTGTTAAATTAATGAACACTTTGAGTTCATATAATCCATTTCCCTATCATAATTGTGAAAAAATCATTTCAGAAACTACTTTTTAGCATTTTTAGAAAAAAAATACTATACCTGCAGGCTTGGCAATATTTTTAATAGAAAGATGGTGAAAAAATACATAAAAATGTCTCCAAGATTCCAGTTTGTGAGGTACCTGAAAAATAATAATGATGTTCAGAATACTAGATTCTATAATGGTGTAAATCCTTTAATTTTTAATATATCAAAATTTGATTAGCAAGTTTTTCATAACTTTTTAATGATTACAAATAAGCGTATTAAAAAGTAGATGCTATCTGCAAATCCCAAGTTTTTGTCAAGCATTAACTGCAAATACCGTATCAAAGTTAGAAAGCAATAGTGATAGAGAAATCTAAAAAAGTAGACCTAAGACTTTTTCCTCTGGCATTTTTTGATTAGATCAACCGTCAATCAATACCATAGTTGTCTGAAGTTAGGGTATGCAAATTATTATGGCTTATGTTAATTCTTTATGCTTTCATGATACTTATAATGTTACTATGTATGCAGGCATGGGTTGCCTCTTTCGGAAAACCTAAAATGACACCACAATCACTCTTGCCATCTCAGACTGGTTTAAGTCCATACCTAAGGTTTGGATGTCTTTCTACAAGGCTTTTCTATTATCAACTCAACGATCTGTACCGAAAGGTAATTAAAAACTCTTGTCATATGAATAATTTTGTTATTTCTTTATTTTAAATTGTTATCATTTTAATCCACTTTATTTTTATTTCAATTTATTTTATATGCACTGTATTTACATGCACATTGATTTTATGCATGTCTCTTTATATCATGGTTAACATATTTTTAATGCCTTTCATATTAATCAATATGAAAAATATTCACAAGTTTATGGAAGATCCATTTTCCTGGGTTTTTCTTGGAATGGACATCATAAGCACTAATTTTATTGGGCACCTTAATATTTGGAACTTATTAACTCATTGATGATAGTAATGTGGCAGTTGAAACTTGAAACTTAATCTTTACAGGAAAAGAAAAAATACAGTAGTCTCTATTATCAGCCATGTCCAGTAAACCGGTGTTCTGAGGGCGCTGGCGGGTCAGATGTTTTTATGTCTCCACTTGTCTATAAGATCAGGAGACTAAACTTTACTATACTATACACAATTAGTGCACTTTTGTCTGCTATCGGTGACTGTAGTGCATCATATCTAACCTGTCACAAGTGAATGTTCTTTACACTAGGTGTATAGTACAAGTGTAGTTCACTGTCATGAAAACATACACATTAATTTACAATAGTGATTTTTCTTGCCCATTGCATTAGAAATTACCATGATTTATTTCAATTATAGCTTTTGTAGGTAATTATAATATGTTATGAGGTTATTAAATTATATGTTATGAGGTTTTCACGTTGATTTCTTTTGCTTTTTAAATATGCCTCCACTAATCTAGCATTTTCGGTAATCCAGCACTATCAATCCCAATATAGTTCTGAAGTAGTGAAATTCTACTGTACAAAAATCAATTTATAAATTTAATATCTCTTTAGAAAAAAAAACTACATGACAATAAACAGGCCAAAATTTTGATCAAGTCTATTTAGCAAGAGATTAATGAAACAATAAAATCACCCAATATCAAGTCACTTTTCCTTACATGGCATTCCTCAACCAGAGTTGGGCACTAGTTAACAAATTTTTTAGTTAACTGAATTTGTAACTAAGTAACTAATTGTAGTTTTTAGTTGCAATTAAAATGCAAATAATTTGGTTATAAGTTACTGATTGGTAGCTAATTTCTCAATAGTTAAATTAGTTCTGATTGTGGTAGATAACTCATTTTTTTAGTCGTGAAAAATAAATTGCCCTTGGGAATTGAAAACTAATCAGTTTTATCCATAGATGCCGAATAACAAATAACAATTAATGTTATGTTTATTTGTTGAATTTTGAACTTTAGAACCTAGCTGCCAGTTTAAGGGATGTCCGTTTGTACTGGTTTATTCAGAAATAAAAAATTCTATATATTGCATTTCCAAGTCAATTAGTTGTAACCTTTTTCAAACCAATTGTCAAAGTTCCATTTCATTTATAACTTTTTTCCATTTCAATTCCAACATTTCCTATTTCCAATGTAAGCCTTTCCAATTCAAATGTAACTTTTTCAATTCCAATTGTAACCCAACCAGACATGAACTAATTATATTTTATTTATTTTATTATTGAAAAATAATTATTTCAATTAAAATAATAATTTAAAATTACTGAAATAATTTCAGCAAATTATATTGACATTTTTTTTCGTTTATTAGATAATTGCAATTCAGTACTATTTCAATTAGTTAAAATTTTTGGAAAAAATATGTTTATTTACTTTTAAATATTTATTATTTTTCATGCATTTTTGAAGAGTGAATTTCATCGATTTGTTGATCGTTCAGTAGTTTTTCGATGTTGCTTATGTCGAATTTATTATAAAAATTTTGTTTGTCAACAAGCATTAATTATTAGTTTGCAAAATTCTTTGGTTTAGGTATTGCTGGTTGGGTTTTCAAGAATGCTATTTCCGAATTTACTATCAGATTTTTGATCACACATACGCATTTCGATTTACTTCTATTTATTTTAGTTCATTAGATTTTCAAGGATTCTGATTCTGTTTTTTTAATAGGATTTTTTATCCAGCATGCACATTTTGAGTTGCCATTTCATTTGACATTTTTTAGTGTATATTGATATATAAAGATTTTCGATATACAGAAGTTCGACTGTATTTGAAAAAATAATAATAATTTAATTTATAAGTTGTTAGTTGTCAAATAAGCATAAAATTAAATAGTTCTAATGTCAGTGCAACTAATATTTCATAGCTAAAAAAAATTAGTTGCACATTTCAGCTGATAACTAATTTAGTTATAAAAGTTTGTTGCCTGTCAACGAACAAAAACTAATGGTTTAATTGTGAGTTCAACAGTAGTTTTTAGTTACAGTTAATTTTTGTCCATGTCATCAACTATCCTTATTTATTAGACTGTAACACTTCTCATAATATCGCTGATGCCAATCCTACCAAAAATAGATAAAAATTTACCATAATAAACTTATTGTGTTCAAAAAATAGCTAGTTGTAATCAGCTGAAGTTAATCAATGAAATTTAATTGGAAATGTAGCCTTTATTAATTAATAATGAATAAAAGGAATTCTTTAATGTGTTGTTTTTATGGCCAAATCTCTTTTATTTACTTTTTTTACATAACAAATTTAAAGAACTTTCTTAATTACAATAATAAAAATTGTAACTTTTTTTATAAAATGTTAGATGAAATGTAAAGTCGTGATTTTGTTCATGAATTGATTTTTTTTCCATATCTTTTGTAGCATCTAAAATTATAGAATTGAATGGTCAATTTCGAAAAAGAGTCTTGTCCAATGTTTAAATAAAACAACACTATATTTTGTGCAAAGTAAAAACAAATGTTTGATGGTAGGTAATAAATAAAATTTTAAAATTTAGATTAATTAACTGATTACAGATCAAAAAAGCTGTGCCACCGCTCTCTTTACATGGTCAGGTGCTTTGGAGGGAATTCTTCTATTGCGCCGCAACTAAGAACCCAAATTTTGACAAAATGATTGGAAATCCAATTTGCGTTCAAGTTCCTTGGGATAAGAACCCTGAAGCATTAGCCAAATGGGCCAACGTACGTATAACCATACACATTTTTAAATGTCCTCTTACTGATTAACCCTTTCCGGCTTCCAGGAAAGTGAAATCAGCTGGTCAGAGCAATTCAGTTGGTTAATTCTTGAGTTAAATATGCATTTGTGTTGTGCATGTCTAAAAGAATGTGGTAACCACAAGTGCATAAATTGCTAGATAATTATAATACTATTTCTGTCTTTTTTGATAGATATGATAGGGCTAAAATATTTGTTGATTAACTTCTGAAATACTGTAAAATTGTGATTAAGATTCCAATGTTAGAATCAGCTGGAATATACTTCCAAATCTACCATTTCAAAGGCTTTTTCAAATTATGTATTCGTGATACGTCATCTTGACCTCGTCCACAGATTCGTTTACTGAAATTCATTGGCCTAATCCAAAAATAAATTTCAAATTTTAGAACTCCTAGACTAGATCATTATCATTTGTACTATTAATTTACAAATGTAACCCTCATCGATATTCGAAGAAGCGTTATCTGGAGGAATTTTCTAAAAAGAAAGGTATTGTTTTGTAATTTTATTAGACACATATTCAGTACTTTCAAATTTTGGCTTTGTAAAATAAATCCAATTTTTGCCACTTGATCACTCTGATAGATTTTTAGTCTCTATTCTTTGTTTAAAATTCTGCTTACTTTGTCCTAATACTAATGTCGTTTATTTATTAGATATAAATGAAATTCAGATGAAACAATTGAGCCAGAGGATTCCCTGATTTCAAGCATTAGAGGTTTCCAGATTTGTTTTGTTTTTTCCAGAGATTCCCCTAAGTGGTGAAAAATTCATGCCTGTATACAATCAAATCACAACCAGAAGGGTGTCAATAAATAAAGTTTTTTATTCTTACTATGACACCTCCACAATCTTTGTTATTATCTAACCTTATTTTATCATTATTTTCTTTCAATTTACTTGTTTTATGCTCTTTGTCTTTACACTTCTTCTCTCTCAGTATTGTTGTTTATTATATTTTTTTAACGGCAGCTGTGCAAAGATAATAAAAAAAGCTAATAAAATTTAATTTTACCATTTCAACTCAAATCAGAATAACCTATTAATTCAAGTCTATTTTGCAAAATAAATATTACTTTTGTAATACCTTTAAATAACAAGGTTATTTTGGACTGTTCTATTTTAGTTACATAGCAGAATTAAAATTAATTAAAAGAATAAAGAATTAAAACAGCTTGTTAACTTACTTTACCACCAGGTAGCTTTGCTAGTCCTTACTTACCTTACATATCAACTGCAACAATAGTTATTTGATGATATTTATTGGTTGTATGCTGTCTGATGATTCTTATTGTCTTACCTGTAATGGTACCTAGCATTAATCTGTCTGACTTCTGACTAGAGTTGGTTTAACTCTTTAGTGAGCACGGCAAACAGAAGTTAAAAGTTGTGGCCTCTCTGAAGCTATAATAACATTTTAGAAAATTGATAATTTCAAAAAAGTGCTCAAATGGGGAAATAAACAAAGAGATTTTTGAACTTTTAAACTGCACAGTTTGTTTAAAAAGTAAATTGAAAACCAAAAGCTATAGGTTTAATACAATTTTAATTCATTAAATAATTATGGAAGGAATGGAATAATCAAAATGAATTTCAATAAAAATGTTTCATTAAAATATTTGTTTATTCTGTCAACTACAGCACTAGTCATCATTACAAACCAATCATAGATCAGATAGGGGACAAAGTCAACAGGTGCTTTTAAAGTGAAGGTTACTAAAGTAACTAAAACAGGATAGATCCATTATTAACTTACCTATTAAAAGGAAAGTTCTCAAATTCAGATATTTCTTTCATCTTGTGGAAAAAAATTCTTCTAAATTCAAATAACTGATTCAACAATCAAAACCATACTTTTAATAGAACATTAAAATTAGTTTATTCTTCTTTGAATGTACTAAAAGCTCTCTCTCTCTCTCTTCTCATGCCTATGTGCAAGAGGTACATTATGTGAACAGGGTCAAACAGGATTCCCGTGGATTGATGCTATCATGACGCAGCTAAGAGAAGAAGGATGGATTCATCACCTTGCACGTCATGCCGTCGCTTGTTTCTTGACTAGAGGCGATCTCTGGATCTCTTGGGAGGAGGGAATGAAAGTGAGAATGTATTTCTTGTACTTTTTTTCTGGCCGAATTGTCATTATACCTTTTAATAGCCTCATATTGTAAACAATTCTATTTTATTACATAAAAAGGTTAATATAACTGCTTGACATTAGTAAAAACTATATTATATTGCACCTTTTCCAGACATATTCTTTATTATTAACCTTAAATTAATTAAGATATTTAATTTAAATAAAATGAAGTAAACAGAAATATGTAAATGTAAACTTTTCCTAAGATCAAGGCTATTGGGTCATTATTCAAAAAAAGGGAGATTTTCTTATTATTTCAGATAACACTGTAATTGTTTTGTTTTTTTATGGATTTTAATTGCATCTCAGATACCATTGTTAAAATATACTATCATAATTGCTTCTATAATGGAAGATAAATCAAAATATTCCAATTTTCATAAATGGGAGTGTGAAGGTATGTGTGAGGGAGTGACTATAGTGTGGGGGAGTCAGGATGAAGGAATATTACAAGGAATTAATAACAATAAAATAAAAAAATATAGAGCTTTATTAGAATATCTTTAGTTTCAATAATTTTAGTTAAATTGTTACATTATTATTCTTAAACTATTACAAAGCGTATGAGATAAATTAATTTCGGTCTATTGTGTGTCAGTGAGTTTACTTGGTGCCAATTTTTGAAATAATGAGGGAGTGAGCTGTATGGCATGGGTTCAAGTCATTAATTTAAATAATTATCAACATAGTTATTCGATGACAAATTTATTTTTTCTTTTCCGAAAATACAGAGCTTGTTTTTACACCCAATTGAGTTCAATAGTGATAATTAGGCTTTTTGGCAGCCAAACAAAGTCAATGTTACAAATTCAAGTAATAGGAAACGTGAGCGAGTGAGGATTTTAATGTTTACATATGTAAAATTATTACTAACATGAAAGCTAACTTCTGATAGAACAACTTAAGACCATGCTTTATAAAAATCAATGAAAAAAAGTTGTGCCAGATGCATCAAAAAATCCCGATTTCTACATGGGACTGAGATTTCCCTTTTTTTGAAGAATGGCCGTGTTATGATCCTAGTGGTTGCATTGCCGTTATGAAAAATGAAAAAAGAAATCAATTTTAAACTTCTTAGCAAGTCAAATATTTTGTGTGCTGTATTTGATCTGGTGATTATTTATAGAAACGAAAACAATTTTATTGCTTTTTGTAAAAGAAATCCACTCCTACAGTTGTCAAAGATTTTTCAAGATACATGATAGCTTTGTTCGAACTCTTGATTATTCACCTTTAGTTTAATAAATTCTTCATTTGACTTTTTTACTGACAAGCGTAGAAGGCACAGTCAATGGGTTACGGATTTCAATTTTTTTGTGGTGATTCTACATCCAAAATAATGTGTCCTGGCGTTCGTTCCAATGGACCCTGGTAGCCAAGAAAAAAACGCTGAAACTACTTTATTTTTTATTTGAGTATGGAAAATTATATCGACATGGTTTTTCCACCAAAAAATTTGCTTTTCACTGTATATTAAAGCAAAAATACAAACTTTAAAAAATAATTGCTCTTTGGCCTTGTATGTTTTAAAAATTTAAACTTTAAACTCGGCCTTAAATTTTCAAATTAAATTTCATTTATCTTGATAAATATTTGACCACTATATAAGTGGATCTGAAATTTACAAAAAGCAATAGAAATGTTTTCGTTACTATAAATAAATCAAGTCTTATGTCTCAATAGTTTTTATATTTAATTTAACTTATATTATTAATATTATTAACTTTAAATTATATTTCTCTGTACTTAATTTTAATTTTAAAAGAATGTACATATATTGATGATTAAAGTTATTAATGTAATTATGTAAATTTATTCATTTGTGATTTCCAGAATTGTAAAAAGCTTCTATAATGTTTCTTTGGCTTTCCTTTGTTTAAGTGATGCTTTGGTTTCTAAACAATAGGATAAATATTTGTGGTGTGTTTGATGCCTTTGTGTAAAGTGAATACATAATTAATTTTAATGACAATTATTTGTGATATGTGATTGAAAGGAGATAGAAATTCTCAGGTTTATTTACTATTTATCACCAAGTATTCATTACTCTATTTAATTATTTTTTTGTACAAAAATAATTAAAAGTTTTTCAATTCCTTCTAAAAATAAATCAGTTTGCAAAATACAGATTTCAAATACAGTCCATGACATAGATAAACTATAAGACCCCTTATAACGTACCTATAACTTTTTTGACAGTTGTCATTCTAATATAATTTAAAATTATGTAAAAAATTGCTCAAAATGATATCTTTGAAATTATAACATAGATGCTTTTAAATTAATCTATGAACACAGTATTGTATTTACACACTATAAGCTGGACTGGTATTTCAACCCATCGTATTTGTTGACTGTTGTGAATGGATGTATTATTCAAATAATTAAAATTTTCCAAAAATTTAATATATTATAGATTTAAAGTTAATAAAAGTTTAAGTCGAAAATTGGTAGCCCACTTGAAATGTGTTAACATTTACATGATAACACATTAGTGATGAGGTATATTAAAAATGGCATACAGTTGTCATTTAAAAAAATCATTTTAATTACAAAGAATCAGCTCATTACAAAAATTTGTTGAATTAATCCCAATATAGATATCAAATAATAATTAGTTGGTCCAAAAATTTTTAACATTGGAATTACAGCTAATAATATTTTATGGGCTATAATCTAGTGATATTCTTAGCTCTATTTTAAGAATATTCAACTTGAGGATAATGCAAGGGCAGTTGGCAAATTCAATACTAATGAGACATGTTACACCTTCTTATCTGTTCAAGAAATTATAATACACTTTTCACTGCTTTAAGTATTGACAGCTGTTCCAAAAACACAAATTTTTTTACGATGAAACTCTGTTTTATTTTATGAAATCACTCTTACATGCTCTACTGATTGTCAAACAGTATCTTCTTATGAGTTATTAATTTTTTTTTTTTAATTCATATATCAACATATTTAGACTCAATTAAAATATTCAGTGCTTCTTTCAATGAAGTTAGTTTGATTTAAATGTTAATTTATCAATTATCATTTTTAATAATGAAACGTTATAAACTATTTAATGTCCTTTAAACATTTTTTGATTAGTCTGTTTTGTCTGATATAATTGAAATGCCTCCATTCAAAGTTAATACAATTTGTGATATATAATCACGTCCCAGTAAACAACTACTGCTTAAGATTCCGTTTGGAATAACATAAAAGCTAACCAGTTTTTCACATTCTTGTGTCACCACTGTTTGTTTAAACTGACCAATAATGTTAATTTTACTTCCAGTAATTCCTCTGAACTGATGTCGGTTGTCATATGCTTCAAACTGTATTGTTTTTGGTAACACACCATAGCTCAAAAAAGATATAGGGCTACCAGTATCCAAAATTGCTTCCACAATACATCCCAGATCTTCTAGCTTGACGTTGATAGTAAAAGCATGAGTTAATGAATCCCCAGACTTTCTAAGATTCTGCGGAATACTTGTCAATTGAGTGCAATGTAATTCGATGCTTTGCCAAGATTCCTGATTGCATGCGTCAGCCGTATGGTATCCTGCCTTCAGGTTTAAATTAGCATCTGTTGTACTTTCCTGATCACCTTGCAAACTCGTTGTTGGCTTTTTTAATCTATGATTAGATTCCTCACAAATTTCAGTTTTGGATTTTGTCCTTTTGAATTCCACATGTTCAAGTAATTGTTCCTGTAATTTATTAACATCATTGAGAAAGATGCAAATAGATTCTGCCATCTCTCTTCCTGTATCTAACTGCTCTAATGATAATAGTCTACTTATAGTTTTTAGTTTACAAATACAAAAGTCTTCGGTAACCTTGGCGATCTTCATTTCCATATTTTCATGATCAAGATGGAATCCTGTAAAAGATTTTAATTTCTTACGATTGAATCGACCAGGTTCTTCGAAAATAAATTTAAACAATAATTTAGTTGTTTCCAAAGGTGAATCATCAATGTTTTTATTTATCCAAGGAATTTCTCCTAAACTGGACATGTTTACGTTGCTTATTTAAATTGATAATAAGCTCTGCAACAGGCAAATATTTCGATTCAAAATGTTTGCAGTTTTTGCTTAGTTGTATAAAAATCAGACAAACAAATAAAACTGACCTGAAACAGCAAAAAACTGGTTGAATGTATCTTTTAAGAAAGTCAACACTAGTTCAGTTCACTAACTAAGCTTCTATTGTTTCTATATCTACTATTGCTTAAGCATATACAAAATATCATCGATATTATGTTTGTTTGTTTTTTTAGTTTTATCTAGAGCCTTTTCAAATTTCAGCTTATATAAAATTTTGTGTGTATTTTTATGAAAAAATATATACATTAATGATCTACTTTAATTATTGAAGCTGAATTTTCAATTATCATTATCTAGGTTTTGAATTATGGAATCACTTTTGATTTCCAATCGATTTGTTTAGTTTTAATATTGTGATTGGTTCTTGAATATTTATTTATATTAATTAAAGTATACTAATTTATATTTTTTCTGAATAGCTTAATTGTTTTTATACATTAAAAAATTTTGCATTATATGTAAACGAATGAATCATTTATTTATTAATAATAGTTCATCCTTCCGTACTAGTATTTTATTTATTATTTTTTGCTAGTATAATTGATTATTCATTTTTTTATAAAAAAGTAAAACTTTAATTGCACTAATTTAAAAATATTCTATTAAAGGGTATCTGTAAGTAGAGTTCATTTAGGCATTTTAAAATTAATTATTTAAAAATAAATCATAAGTAAGATGATAAATCAACTTAAAACATTGCTGAAAATATTATTTCTTAAGTTTTTTTGTGTTTCTACATTTTTTTTTGTTAATGATTAGATGTATAGCTGAAAGGTAGCAACAGAAATAATATAAATCATAATTTCTTGAGACATAAGACATGTTTCATTAAGAGTAGAAAACTATTGTGTATTTTATTCTTCCTTGTTATAAAGTAAGTGCGAAATTTGTTGCCTGGACAATCAAATCATTCTAAGTTTATTTTTTCTTTTCCCTACATAAAGATATCTTAATGATAAAAAAGAAAACTAGTACAGGTTGTAGAGGTACAGGCAAACAAGTTAAGGAAAAACTTTGTGAGTGGAACATAGACCAGAAGGTTATGTTCAAAGAGGAGGTCTTCTCCTTCTATATAACTTCAGAAAGCTACCTTGTCAAATATACCATCTTGATTTTGTTTTTTTAACATTTTGATTTATTTTATATTATTTCAATCGCATATACTAATTTGTAACTTGATTGTCATTTCAATAACAAAAGGTTATTGCTAGGCACATGCAATCTAAAGGTTGTTTACTTATAAGAGTGTCATTTAAAAAGAAGATAGAATAACAGGATTAAAAAACTCAAGCAACTTTAAAGAATTGGAATTGTGGGTTTCTCCATCAAACTTTCCAGTAATGGTTTGATCACAGAGGCTACGCCAGAATCAGTTTGGAGGCTTGAGATGTTGAATGAAGTACTAAACATGGTTGATAAAGTAATTCTTTTGGGAACTGCTAATATATTTGGGAAATTTAGAAATATTAAGAAAACTAAGCCTAATTTCTTGAGTCTCGTTTGGTAAATATTTCCAGATTTACTTGAGAAAGCTCAAATTTCTGTTTTAAAATATTAATATTAAGAAAAATTGTGAAAATATAAAGCACTTCTCCTAGAACTGAAATCATATTACCACTCAGGTGAAGCATTTTTACTCCAATAATTCTTCTATTCATCTTATTTAAAAAAAACACTTTAAAGGGTAAAGAGTATCTTGGACTCAGCCCTCAGAATTTGAAGTTGGTCCCAAAAAGCAGTTGAATATTGTAAATAAAAATTGTGAGAATATTTTTAAAAACAAATAACATTAAACTATTCAGTCTCTACATTCCCTTGATTTTCTTTTTGTTTAGTAAGTAGATGCTACTCCACACTTCTAAAAGAAATAAAATAATAATAATAGTGTAATCTGTTTTAAAACTAAATTTTGAATCAATTTTTACATTTAGTGTTCTCTAGTTATTATTTTATTTTTTAAAATTTATTTCTACTTATATATATATATATATATATATATATATATATATATATATATATATATATATATATATATATATATATTTTTTTTTTAAATTTAAATTTATGTATTAAACCATTATTTTGTTCTTGGTACTACAGGTATTTGAAGAACTGCTCTTAGATGCTGACTGGTCAGTGAACGCTGGCATGTGGATGTGGCTTTCTTGTTCATCATTCTTTCAGCAATTCTTTCATTGCTATTGTCCTGTACGGTTTGGAAGGAAAGCCGATCCCAATGGTGACTATATCAGGTAATTATCGAATTTATATTTGTCAAGTGAGCCAAGAAAGGAATCGCCTATTATATGAAATTTAGTTTCCAAGTTAAAATTTAATCTGTGGCTTGACATTCTTTTGAAAGAGATGAGGCCATCATTATGAATTACCTCTACTTTTTTTATTGGTTTGTAAAGATGTGTTTAGCCATGGAAATATTTCTCCATACCTTAATTTAGGTTTTCTAGATGTACTGCAAGTTCTTTAATCCATTAGGTTCTTTGCTACCCTCCTGCGCCTGAAAGTATCTACCATAAATAAATATTTGATAAAACAAAATTAATGGAAACCAATATAAGGCATTCTCTGATTTTATTCAGTCATATCGAAGTGACATCTACATGTTGTTGGTATTTTTCCATCATTAATGCTTTATTATACTCATATTCTGTTTGAGGCTTTATCCTTGTATTACTTCTTTGTATATTAAAATATGGAACTTTTTTTGATGAATCTTTATGTAGCATTTAGTTTAGAGTTATGAAGGGCATATATAATGGCAAGAAAAATCTTATGAGGCAAAGATATAAGCAATTAAAGGCAGAGATAAAAGTACAATCCTTGAACTACAGTAGAATCCCGATAATTCGTATTGTCAAGGACCTGAGGATTATCTATTAAGCTCCTTCCTATCCTTGGTGCTGTTATGGAGTTGAATCACAACTTCCGTGGGATAAAATGTCTTAAATGATTTAGTTATACCCTGTTCTAGAGGCTCAAGCTTAGAGGTTGTGTTGGCAGACAAAACACATTAGCATGGTTAAGTGTCGGAGTATTGTTGTGCGCCTTATAAAAAGTAGAATTTTTTGCTTCTTTTTTTCTATATCAGCATTCACTGATTGGGCCCATTCATTGAATATTTTACCGATCATCCATGCTTTTTTGTTGACACAATAGATTATTGGAATTTTTGTTTATGTATTTAAAACATCTTGGTTTCGTGGACTTGCCTATCATGAGTGGTCCTACTTTTCAGATTCATCCATGTTGGCGACCACCAATATGGTGGTCCTATGTTCTTTACTATTTTTCCAATTTGGCACTTTTCTTCCTTAAAGCATATAGATCGATTGGGGAGACACTTGTAAAATAACCCCATCTCATCTGCATTAAAAATATTTCTAGATACATAAAAACTGATCATTTTCCCCAAATCGTCTTTCCAGTCACAAAAAACTTCGCTAGATATACCCACGCTTTTCCCACTAAGCTTCTTAAATTTAATGAAGGAATAAGATGGTTTAGGAGGCGGCCAAAAGAATAGATCAAAAATAGTATTAACTATTTATTAGAAACCAAACTAATTATTAATTAATCTAAATAATGATTCAATATTCAAATATCAAATATTCAACAACAAAAATTTATGTTGTGCCTTTTTTTGAACCTATTAAACGAACCATCAATCGCTCGAAAGTCTTTAATCCCCATATTTTCTAATATTATAATTCTATTGTATATGAATTAAAGGCCTATTATATGAGCTAATTTTCACTTTTTAAAAAGTATTAAGTGCAGCTTAAGTTTACACTTAAAATTAATGCAATATAAACTACTGCTTATTCTGTGGAAATTTATAGTGCTAAATAATATATAATTATATATATTACCAATTTAATTAGTACTTCTATGTTTAAGCAACGTTCTTTTACACTTTACCTATTGATTTATCTATTGCTAATTAAAATTATATGACACGATGTATTTCAGTATATTAATAAATGATTTTTGTTCTTAGGAAGTACTTACCAGTTCTGAAGAACATGCCTACAAAGTATATTCATGAGCCTTGGAACTGTCCTGAGAGCGTACAGAGAGCAGCCAAGTGTACGATAGGTGTGGACTATCCTCTGCCTATGCTTAACCATAGTGTAGTCTCAAAGCACAATATAAAGAGAATGAAACAGGTTTATCTGCAACTGAGGAATTTTAGACAACCAGGTATAATTTTTTCCTTTTTTAAGAAGTATTTACTGTCATGATTGTATAGCGGTTGCGTCTTATAACTAACTATTGAAACATATTTGGATTCCTGGGACCCTATGGCATGGATTGAGAGATATATTGCTTGGGGAGCAAGCTGATAGCGAGTAATGTCAGAAGTGAGCTACTACAAGTAGCATAATCTTATTATTAAAACAGAAAATACCCATTCCAGAAAAGAGAGGTTTCAGATCTAAATTCTAATCCGATTCACCTATCGATGTTTCTGTAGCAAAAATATCTTGGCTAGTTGCTAATCAGCTAATTTGGATGTAACTATCTTCCTCTTAAACAAAATGTAAATTGTCATTAGCAAAAAGGCCGATGGTTTTAGTAGCATGGATATTAAGAGAATCCATTCAGATATATTTGGAGGTTGAGTAGTAAAAAAGAAATGATATTTTAGAGGAAACAAAAGCAAGGTGAAAGGCAGAAATGCTTGTTATTTCTCTGTCACAAAATGATTCAATTTACTTCTATTGTCCATTAACCTGAACGAATGAATTTACGTAACTTTTTTGCTTCTCTCTGTTCTTTATGGATGGAAAATGTAGCCATGATGTATTAAGGGAGCAACAATGCCTTTAGGTTTTTAAAGTAAAGTATTGTGTAGTGGGGTTGGGAGGAGGCATTTCTTAGCTCAGGAGATTAGCTGAGAGACCTGTGAAGGTTTAACAGAGCTAATGATGAAGAATAATAATATACTATTTAATATAATAATAGAATAATGAATAGAATAATCAGTCAACGATGATTTATAGAAGCATATTGAATTGAAGCCTATAGGTTTAATTATTATAGACAAGGATTCTGAAATACTTTGTGAAGCTGAACTGTGTAGTGTTTAAGGAACACTTGGTGACAGACTGTGGTTGAGGAAACAACATAACTTTTTCCAATTATGTTTTTTTTTTTTTTTTTTTTTTAAATTGTGCAATTCTCATTGAACTTTTTTTGTTTGATTGGATACAGTAATTTACATTGGTATTTCAAATATACAAAAATTCAAATAAAAACAAACAACGGATAACATCCTCAAAAAGTTTTAAATTTATTGTTTTTATTTTTTATTTATTACTACCAGGTTGTTACAAAAGTCCTTGTGCATGAACACAACCCTTGATTCCAACTCTTATAATCAATCTTATAAGAATGTTTTTGTTACTACTATTTATGTCAATGTTTATTTTGACTAATCCTTTAATTCCTTCTAACTTGAGTTGGCATTAGGGGGTCATTTACATTTTTAAAACGCACGTGCAATGTCAGAAGAAAAAATCGTGATTCGCGGTCTTTTGAGACATTACTGCAAAAAGGTTTAAGCGCAAAGATAGCCACTGAAGAAATTTGTGCCATAGAAGGAGAGTCGATTATCCATCGAAATACTACCACACTTTGGTTCAGGTGTTTCAACAATGGTAATATGAGCTTTGTAGATGAACCCAGATCAGGTTGCCCATCGGTTCTTAGGTACCAGGACCCATATGCAACTGCTCGTAATTTATCAGCCGTAGTAAGGACTTCTAACGCCACAGTGGTTCGTCATCTTAAAAACCTGGGCGTTCGGAATTTAAGACCAAGGTCTTGACAGTAGGCCAAGCCCAGCAGCCAGTTGATATGTGCAAAATTTTGCTTGAAAATCCGAAAGATGACAGGTTCTGGAAAAAAATGATCATAAGTGACGAAAAGTGGATATTTTTAAAAAGTCCTAGCAAACATAAGCAGTGGTTACAGCCAGGTGAAGCTGCACAACTGGAGGTTCACCAAGATTGGTTTGGGAAAAAAGTGATACTTTGTGTTTGGTGGAACTTCGAAGGCATTTTGCATTTTGAGCTTGTTCCTGATAGTCGGGAAGTGGACTCAAACCTTTATTGTGAACAGCTAGACAGAGTTTATGCAGTTTTGAGAGCAAAGTACCCTGCTTTGGTCAACAGGAACCAACCATTTTGCAACACAACAATGCCCCTGCACATCGTCCTAGTTTGAGCAAGGAAAAATTATTGGAACTGCAAGGAGTAAACGTTTTGCCTCATCCTGAATATAGCCCAGATATTGCACCATCAGATTATGGGACGTAAAAATTGGATATGAAGAGTTATTTTCTTCAAAACCAAAGGAGTGGTACCAGCATCAAATCCAATTACTGGCAGAAAGATGGGTGAAAGTAGTTGAAAACAAAAAACTTTACTTTGAAGAGTAGTATTCAATAATGTTTAAAATATGTAATCTGAAATAAATCTATACTAATGCACAAGGACTTTTGTAACAACCTAGTTTAGTTCTTTTTTTGTTTTCTTTTTTTTGAGGTAGGCCTTTAGGTATAGGGCGGCACATAGGTGCAAGCCCTATACTACTACTGATCTGACGATCTTAGCTGTGTGCAGCAATACGGCCTTCAACATCTCCACATACGCTTTTGGGGGGGGAGAGCTAATGCGGCCAAGGACGCATGCAGTTCCTTCGGAACAATATCCTCTGCCGAAAGAACTATTGGCACAATCTTCACCTTCTCCAAACTCCACAGCTTTCGCACTTCCTCTGCCAACATTGCATATTTCTCTCTTTGTTCATACTGTACTGCAGATGTTGCATAAAGGCACAGCTATATCTACAATAAGGCATCTCTTGGCAGTCTTGTCAACAAGGACAATATCAGACCTAATACAATCAATAGTGTGGCCCATGCTGATCGATCAATCCCAGTAGAGCCTGTATTTTTTACCGTTTCTGGCTGTGATAGACACATTCTGCAACTGTCATTTTCTAAGCCTTGTTCTTTAATAATGTACTTCCTATAATTCCTCATTGGCATCACATTGTTCTGGATAGCAAGAACTGCTTCTTCCGTTTCAGCAAAAAGATTCCCCTCTTTTAACCATGCATTAGAGGCTTCTAAATCAACGTGATTCTGGTGAAGTTAGCTCCAGTGACGTCCATGTATCGCCTTTTTTGCCCAACTTTGTTCCCAGTCATGTTTGGTTGTTACAGGAAACTGGATTTCCGGATCAGCCAGCTTCAGGGGAGTTATATTCTCATCAATCGTACATATAGCTTCATGCAGATTTGAGGTGGGTCACTTACTGTAGAAGTACTGCCTTAATTGGGTTAGCCTACGATACGCCATCTGCTCAATGCTTAAGCAGCTGGACTCTAACTGTTTGCTCAAGCGCTTTAAGTTCCATGGTAGACCATTTTACTACTCCCAAGGAGTAGCTCTAGACTGGAAGAGCGAAGGTGTTAATTGCCTCTACCATATTCCATCCGTTTAGCCTGGTCCTAAGCAGCTGACTGATGCGCTTCTTGAAGCACCCCGTTATTTTGTTTCTTAGCTGCTTGTGATCTATGCCTCAGGCTTGATTGATTCTAAGGTAGCGGTAGGCTTCTTCTTTATTTATTTTCTGAAAAGCTGGTTCCATTGGGACAGGATTTCCTCCATTGTAGGATATTTTACCTGTAACTAGGTGTATTTCCTTGCATTTATCCAACCCGAATGTCATACCAATGTTTTCACTAAACCGGCTTACTGTCTGTATAGCCCAAGCTAGTTTTCTGGCAGATGGAGCAAACAGCTTTATATCGTCCATATAAACTAGATGAGACACTGTCGAAGGTTGAGATCCTCTTAATTATGCTCCATAATTTAGCTGAACCAGTAATCTGCTGAGCGGGTTAAGAACTAAACAAAACCACAGTGAGCTCAGCGATCCGCCTTGGAAAATTCCTCTCGCTATCGTTACTTCTCCTGATAACATACCATTAGGCATCATCAGCTTAGTCTTCCAGTGCTTCATTATTTCTGATAATGCGTCTACCACTATACTATTCACTTTATAAATTTTTAGCACTTCCACCAGCCATGAGTGTGGGACGGAGTCATACGCTTTCTTATAATCGATGTATGCCATACTTAAATTTCGCTTCGTTGCCATTGCTTGTCTTACTACAATGCTATCGATGACTAACAGTTCATGGCATCCTTGAGCACTTCTACGACACCCATTTGGACTAGATCTATGACATCATTTTTCATCAAGTGTGCCTGTAGCTTATCCGCAACACATGCAGTGAAAGCCTTATAGAGCGTTGGCAAACATGTTATAGGCCGATAATTTTTCTGGTATTGTTAAATCTCCTTTTTTGGTTATTAATAACGTTTTACCAGTGGTCAGAAATTTTGGCATTCCGGTTGAGTCTCTCATTATTTTTTTAAAGCATTTGCTGCTTGGATGCAAGCATGTAAACTTGTTGAGCTAGTAATTATGTACTCCATCCGGCCCGGGATCCTTCCAGTTCTTGCTTCGCCCTAGCACCAAAGTAACATCAAACGGCTCTATCTCAGGTGGCAGCATTTCCTCAATATCATGTGCAGACTCTTCTATCTTTTCTGCCCACCTCTCTCTTTCATTATTTCCTTGGTTGCTCCATAATTTCCAGTACTATTTTTATTTCTTCAGCATTTAATTCTCTACTTCTATCCAAAGGTTCATCACCTTTCTCTTTCTTCAGGTTCTCATAAAATCTGCTCTCATCTTCTTCAAACATTTTATTATCTAATCTATGTTTAGCAGACAGATTATCTGTCTTTTTCTGGATACCTTTTCAATCTATGTGCGAGGGCCGCCAATTTCTGTTTTAGTCAGTCAAGGACATTAGGCATAGATCTTTCTTCTTCGTTGCTGGAAGCCAATATTACACTTACCATAGCCTTCAACTTCCTGGATTTGGCTCCTCTGTTGTATGCTTCTAGCACCCCAATACTCTATCTAATACCCCTTATCTTATTCTCAAGTCAGATATAACTGACTTCATAACTGGCACCATCTTGGCTCCTTTCTCCCTCTGGCATCACAGTTATTTTCTCTCCTGGTTTTAGCCATAGTTCGACACACTTCGCAGCTGTAATGGCAGCACAGTATATAAGTGCATGTATTTCATACAAACTCTTATCCGTACCCGCATAACTAGGTAGGATTTTTTCATTGATGCACTTTACTATCCTTGTAAGATTTGCTTTTTTCCACAGCTTTGGGACAGCGGGTCTGCAATGCGACGCATTTCCACCATATTCGATGGAATACAGACTTTTGAAACAACCTAGTTTAGTTTTTATTATTATTATTATTTTCACTATATTTTCACAAGTATTATTTAGCACCTGAAACATAATGGACTTCAAAACCTGGTATGAAACAATCCAAACTCTTCATCAATTTGTCCAAGGAAAAGGCTAAATTATACCTAAACTGGGCATAAAATGAGTTGAGAACAATAATGGATCACCTCACGGGCCACTGCCTGCTAAAATACCATCTCAAGAAGATGAAATTAGTAAAAGATTCCACCTACCATCTGTGTCTGTTGGATGGTCGATGCTGGGCACATTCTGTGTGAATGTGATGGTCTTTCCTTTTACAGACTCCAGTATTTAAAACAGGCAATAATGAAACCTGAAGATATCACTAGACCTAATCCTTAAGGACTTCATGTGGTTCTTAAGAAACATACGATTCCTATAGGATCTCTAGACGACAAAGGTGTATCTCGCAAAAGATCCACAAGGGCCGTGGTAAGAAAGATTTATCCATCCATCAATGTAATAATAATTCTGTAGAATATTCAGTCCAATGAAGGATGAGTGCACCAGAGAATGTAGACGGCTATATAATGATGTGATAAAATTCTGGTTAACATAATTGATGTAATGGCATCATAGTGACTGAAATGGGTGTACAAAGTTGTCATGGTAGATAACAAATAAATTACTAAAAGGATAATCAACACTAAATCAATGGCTGCGATCCTAGGGATCAGCTGAAATGTAGATGGGAGGATTTTGTTAGGTTTGAACTTAGAAGATTTCATAAGAAATTATTCTAATCTTCCTGTGGCAATATCAAATTTAGTGAAGATTTAGGTTTAATAATGGAGTTCCATGGTTGAGGGAGGTATGTAGGCAAGATTTTTTGGTGTTATTGGCAATGAATCTCCAAGTTGATTGTTATGATAATCCATATTATTATTATTATTATTAGTAGTAGAAGTAGTAACTATTATTTTATTATCTTATTATAATTTTTTCAGGTATACCATCTGCTGCCCCCTTACAAGAACCTCATCTGGAAAAGAAAAAAACTGAGGAAAATTCCTATGAAGAAAACATATTCGCTACGCCTTCCCAAACCTTTAAAGGAAATATCAAAAATGCCAAATAATTTTATTACTAATAAATTCAGCTCGGTAATTTCAAATGCAGATATAGATAGGTTCCTTACATTGAGTTACCATGCAACGAATATTTTTACTAGATTGGATTAGAATATTTATTACATCTAAAGAATATTTTAGATGTAGCAGTTAAATAAATGGAGGCATTTATATTCTGTAAATAATTATTTTAAAATACAGTATTTATTATTTTAGTATTATTTTATTAATGTTAATTCTACTTCGAACAAACTCAATCGAAGAGACTGATTACTAATGTTTAGTTAATTATAGAATTAATATTTTCATTATAATATAAATTTTGTAATCATGACGAAACAAATTTTTTGGATTATTTTTCCATGATGTTTTTTTATTTTGATAAATATTGACAGTACATGTTAATTCTCCCTTTTTTCCTGTTATTATTAGTCATTATTATTAAAAAACATTTATTTTTTACACAGCATTTTCTGTTTCTTATATTAAAATAAGATCAATCTGTTTTGTTAGTGTTATAAATACAAATATGAAACTAAAGTATTTTTTGTTTACCCACAGCTGACAAATTATGATATTTGTTAGTGAATATAATTAAATAACAAAATACAAATTTAACAAACTGAAATAAAAACAAGATAAGTTATTGGTAAACTAAACAGTATATCATAGGTAAGGTCCAATAGGTAAACTAGGTCCACTTTGCTGACTTTGTCCCTCCACCCTTGCCAGTACCAGTTGGTAAACATAAGACTGTTGGAAGAAATAGTCAAAAACCTGGTCTTAAAAGAAGTAGTTTATAAAATGTTTCAAATGAGACAACTATTTAAACAACAAAGTTTGCATGACTCATCTGCATAGAAGACAAGAATAAAAATATAGATTTTTTATTTTTTTAATTTATTTAATTCACAATTGTAAACAAAAATTGGAACAACTTTACTAGAGGGGAGCGTATCACTGGTTCCTCCCGAACTTACCCGAAGGGTGCCAGACTAGCACACTCTAGCGCCATTTGTGCTAACCAACTGCTTTGTATTCATATTTGACTTTCCTATTCATTGGAATTATTACTGCCTTAATTAAATATTATTTAAAATTATTAGTGCTGTCGACTTCCGGTGATCTGGGGAAGTTGTAATAATTTAAAGGAATGATAATTTACATTACTGTAAGGACCAGACCTCCACTAAAAAGTAATTTTTGGCATTTGTTTATCTCTTGAGCGAGCGGAAGTCGGCAGCTGTGATCTAATTAAAGCAGTAATAATTGAAATTAAGGTAATATCCCGACCTCGAATGAAAAGGATCCAAGGATCCGTTGCTATTTTATTTCTTGGGCGAACGTAATGAGCGGAAGTCGACAGCACTAATCATTTTCAATAATATCAAATTAAAGCAGTAATAGTTTTAATAATTCCAATGAACACGAATGTTACAATTGAATGCAAAGCAGTTAGTAAGCACAAATGGCGTTAGAGTATGCTAGTCCAGCGACATTCGTGTAAGTTCGGGAGGAACCAGTGATAACGCGCCCCTCTTGTAAAGTTATGCCCAAAAATTTACAACCAGCTAATGAGATGTACAATGAGAATTAAAGACATAAAGGTAAAGGTCTTCCAGAGATACCTCACCATAAAAATTAAAATTTGAAAGTTAGTCTAGGAGATCCCTATTCCAGTTCCTACCTAAACGTTGTCTTGTGTCAGGTAAGTCTATGTTGATAGTCCTTGAATTAATGAATTTAAATTTGCATTAAGTTTGTCGTGAAATCGTTTATATGATTAAATAGTTGATAGTAAGTATGGAGTATTTAGGTTTTCGTGTAAGTTATTCTTGCTGATGTGGAGCGGCGCTAATTACTCTTAGTACTGTTGATTGAAATTGTTGCAGTTTCAGTAAGTTACTTTTGTTTTTCAGTTAGTGGTAGTTTTGATCGTTTATTTAAAAGTTACAGTAATAGTTTGAGTCGTAAGTTAAGTTTTTGTCTTGTTAATTTGATATAGGGATTCCAGGTCAGTAGTTTATCCGGAGTTAATCCAAGATATTTTACTGCGTCAGTACGAGTCAAACTCAAGAAAAACAAGAGGACATAGACCACGTCGGAGTATAAATGTGATTTGCACAGACTTGCTGATATTAATAGCAGTTTTCCATTTGACGCACCATTCTTGAGCAATGTGGTTTTGCAGATATTACGAAGCTTGGACTAGATCTTTATGATTGGCTAAAACGGCTGTGTCCTCAGCATATATCGCCGTGAGAATATGTTCCATTGTGGACAGGTCGGAGGTATAGATTATGTATAATAATGGCGCCAGTATAGAGCCCTGCGGAGCACCAGCTTTTGCTGAGAAGTGTGAGGAAAGCGATGAGCTCTGTCGAATCCTGAAATACCTCTGTTCTAAATAAGATATTATTTATTAGATAATAAATGCTGGGTAGAACTGTTTTTAGTTTGTAGAGGAGTCATGTATGCCAAACTCTATCAAACGCTTGCTACACGTCAAGAAAAGCGCCTTTTACATAAAGTTTCTTCTCAAAGGCGGTGCCGATAAAATCTATGACCCTATGAAGTTGGTGGGTTGTGGAATAATGATGACGAAAGTCGAATTGATGATTAGGTAATGCTGTCTGAAAGAAAGGTAACATCCTGCAGCATAATAATTTCTCTAAAAGCTTAGCAAATGTCGGAAGGAAGCTGATCGGTCTATAAGAAGAAAGTAAATGAGATGGCTTGTTCGGTTTTAGAATCATTATAGTGATGGAAAATTTCCACTGGATCGGGAAGTGTGCTGTAGGTAGGACCGAGTTGTAAAGTGCGGTAAGGAATATAATGGCCTTTCGAGGAAAATGCTGAATGATTTCAGATATAATCAAGTCATAACCCGGGGACTTATGCTTTAGTAAATTATTGATTTCAATCTTTACCTCTTTCGGTGTGAATGATTTTGGAGGCATGGAAAGAGGTAAAGAGGTATCAAGGGATAGTAGAGTGCTAGAATCATGTTGTGGATTACTGAGGTTTGAATGAGGTCTAAAGATAGAAGACATGTAATTGCCAAAACGTTCTGCTTTTTATTCATCAGTGATATCATAGGCAGTAGTTGTGATACTTTCAATGGCAGAGAAGTGTAATATTCTCGGAGAAGTCTTCTCCACAAACTGCCGTCGTCATTTAAAGTCGTATTTAAAGAAAAAAAGTAATTGCCAAATTGTTGAGCTTTAAATGACCGTAATTCGGTTTTCAATCTGTTATTAAGATGATTGTATGTTTTGTTGTCTGCTTGGAGTTGTATTCTATGCCGACGTTTCCGAGTCCTTCTTTTTTCCATGATAAGTTTTCTGATATAGGATGGATATTCTGGGAGAATGTGATTTATTTTTGCTGGAAGAGGTGTTGATGCTTTATAAGCTGCTCGTTGCACTTGAGGAGTTAGAAATTCAGCAGCCTCTTTTATTTCCGTTGCAGTTTTTAACGAAAAATGGATGATTAACCGTTCATTTAAAGTATTCCGATAATGTTTCCAGTCAACCATCCCTTCTGTTAATGTGAACTTTTTTTTCCGAATGTTTCAGTATTTCGTTGAATGTGAGGAAAACCCCTGAGTGGTCAGATTATAATTCAAAATTTGTTTCAATTCTATATGAAGGGGGGTTGAAACCTTTACCTTTGAAGAAGTCTAGATCTGGCAACTTGCTCTGGGCCAATACGTAGGGGAGTTAGGAGCAAGGATATATAGGTTGATGTGGCAAACGGCAGACAACAAGATTCTTCCTCTTGGAATACAGAGTCTGGAACTCCACTGGTTATGTTTCGTGTTGAAATCGCCTCCAGCTAGTAAACAGGATCCTAAACTGGAAAATTAGTTCAGGAAAATATCAGGCGTAATGGAAAATTGCGGAGGACAGTATCCTGCAGAAATAGTTATGGTTTTCTGTTGACATTGAAGAAGGATATTTATTAACTTCTTGTATCGGGGGTGTTGCTCTTTCTAGTAAGAGTGCATCTAATTTGTTTTTGTGTTATAATAGTCCATTTGCATTCCAAAGTAATATTGAGATGTTGTCTGTTGTAAAATTAAAATTTTTAATAACCATATTTAGAGCAAAGAGACTGTGTTAATTGTTGAATACAGAAAAGACACCTTACAACAATTGTCCGGCTCCGCGCTGGAATTTCAAGAAGGCTGATTGGGTAAAGTTCCGATCATGCACCGATGCATCTCTTTCTGAGATACTGTTATCGGAATCTCCTGAAAAAACTATTGATGCAATTAATAAGGCCTTACTGGAATGTGCACAACAGTGCATACCTCGAGGACAGGTGAAAAACTTCAAACCGTTCTGGAACTCAACTTTGTCAAACCTGAAGGAAAGGCGAGACAGAAGCCGTTGCAAAGCCGAAAGAACCAAAGCACCCGAGGGCCTCATTACACTTCGTAAACACCAAGCTGAACTCCATACTGAGATAAAAAATGCCAAACGTTCTGCTTACAGGGATTTTATAGCTGCATTGGATTTTAGGAAGAATGGTACCCAAGCCCACAAATATCTCTCCCGGCTCAACAATGACAACCCTCCAATGCTACAATAACCCTTGAAGTCTGGCACCCAATCTTTTCACGATCCTAAGGATACAGCGGATGCCTTATGCAAGCATTATGCGAATGTCAGTCGTGTCCATGGAGATAAAGCCATAGCCAAGACATTGACGAAGAACCGCTAATATCTTGCCTTGATATGAAATCTCAGGAGTTACTCTGAGGAGTTAATCTCAGGAGATACTCCCTTCACTATTGCTGAGCTGGAGAGTGCTCTTGTACAGACTAAAGAAAGAAAATCGGCAGGGATAGACGGTATTTTTCCTGAGATGATAACCCGCATTGGTGATGACGCTAAGAAAACAGTTTTGGCTGCCATAAATTTGACTTGGAGGAAACATGTGCCACAGCAATGGAGAAAAGCCGAAATCGTGCCAATACTGAAAAAGGGCAAAGAAGCCGATAAAGCAGAAAGTTATCGACCAATATCGCTGACGAGTGCTTTCTGTAAAGTGGCAGAGAAGATGATTGTAAACCGCCTAAACTAGATAGTTGAAGAACGAAAACTCATTGACGATGCTCAAGCCGGATTTCGCAGACACCGCAGCACATTCGACAACGTAACCAATTTTACGCAACATGTTAAAGACGGATTCCACAGAAAAATGTCAACATTGGCAGTACTGGTGGACCTCAAGGCCGCTTATGATACTGTTTGGCGTCCCATGCTCATACATAAACTTGCCGACTGGGGAATAACTGGAAACCTATTCAGGTGGATAAAGTAGTTCTTGTCCCAAAGATATATCCGAGTACGGTTCTCCAACTGCACATCAAGATTTCGCATTCAACAGCAGGGACTAGCCCAAGAAGCCGTTTTGAGCTGTTCACTATTTAATATCATGATAAATGATATTCTTGATGCAGTAAGAAGCGTGCCTGGCGTCCAAGCACTCCTCTATGCTGACGACCTATTGATTTGGGGAACCAGTGGATCCATTCCCTCACTTGAACTATGTTTAAATGAAGCTCTGGCAAAACTAGAAATATGGGCTAGGAAAATGCAATGGCGGTAAATACTTCAAAAACCACTTTTCAGATCTTCCCCTTGTCTACAAAAATTCCACAGATCCAACTACAGTACAAGGGATTGGCGTTGAAGGAAAGCAATATTTCCAACTATCTAGGGGTTCAACTAGATAGACGTTTAATGTGGAAGCCTCACATAGACCACTGTGCGGAAAAAGCAGGGAAAAGGACCCGCTTACTAAGAAGACTAACTGCCACAAAGTGGGGTGCAAATCAGGATGTTCTGAAAACAGTCTACAAGTCTTATATAAGACCTGTGCTACACTACGGGAGCGAAGTAACCGTTACTGCTAGCGTTAGCACAATAAGCAAGCTCGACCTCGTTCAAAATAGGGCCTTAAGGATAATTACAGGCGCTGCTAAGTCCACTCCTATTGCAGCCATGGAGGCACAGACTCAGATTGAACCTCTCCAAGCCTACCGAGAAAAGGCAGCTTTGAGATTTTGGGAGCGTTTTAGGCGAGTAAATAAGCATCAATGGGCAAATTATCAACAGGCTGCATCGAGGCTGAAAACACATACGGCTCCACTAGCTGCATATGAAAAACTTCGACAAAAATATGATATCCCATCCATGGATGATACCGCATCACTGTATGTGTGCCAGGAATTCTTTAACAGCCTACCGTTAGCTCGCAACAACCTTAAGAACCACTCGAAGTCAAAACCCGCCTCCATACAACATGAATTGAAGCAGCTAGCTCTACAAACCATTCATGAAGAATACCCAGAAGACGAGTGGATTCACGTTTACACCGACGGATCTTCAATCCCAAATGGCGGAAAAACTGGAGCTGGGTACTACTGCCGTCTATTTCAAGGACATTTAGCTGTAGGCTCTCCCCTTAGTAACTATGATGGAGAAGTTGAAGCAGTGCATGCCGCCGCAATCGAACTTAAAAGGATTGCTTCTCCTTCAAAAGCAGTGTTTCTGGTCGACTCGCAAGCCGCCATATTCAACCTGTCGCGCAACACCCAAACAGACTGCCAGAGGACGGTTGAGTGTAGAAGAATATTGGAAAATCTGGGAAATCGTGGATGGACACTAATGTTCCAATGGATACCCAGTCATGTCAATATACATGGAAATGAGGAAGCCGACAAACTAGCCAAGTTAGGAACTACTCTACCTCAACCTAGTTGCCCCATGTCTCTGCAAACATCCAAGGCACTAATTAGTGCAGCAGTCGGCAGATGGAACGAACAGCGCCTCTTCGAAGCGGCTGCTGGTAAAAAATGGGAAACATTGGTCACTGAGGGTCCCATCAATAAAAGCCTCCCACGAGCAATCAGCGTAGCCGCCTTCCGTTTGAAAACAGGGCATGACTACCTCGGTAGCCACCTCCACCGTATCAAAGTTCTGACATCCTCCGAGTGTCCACTATGTGGTTGCGGTACAATGGATGCTGAACATCTGAAAGACTGCTTAGCTTTGGACCACACCCCACGGAATAAGAGCCCGGAGTTTGAAGAAGCACATCTCTATTGGTCAGCGCGTCGCCAAATGGCTCAACTGCCAAGGGCGGGCGTTGGCTAGCAGCAGCAGCAGTTGTTGAATATTGTTTATCATGGATATAAGGGACTGGAATAATATCTTTAAATCTGAAATAAAATTTCTGAAATGTTTCTGAACTATTTCGTACCTGGAATGAATGTTCCTTATTATTTATTATACCTGAATAAGTATCTTCTGGTGATCCGGTCTGTGAAGTATGGGTAGTCCAGCCGGGTTGAGAAGCTCGTTGAGGAAATGCTAATTTAGGTCCCGCCTGTTGCCGTGGAAGTGCTGTAAAGGCTCGTTGGTTGTCTGTTAGTCCCCTGGAGCAGGGGAAGGCTGATAAGCTTGAGGTTGACGGGGCTGAGCTCTGCATTTCTTAGTTCTTGATAGACCCTCGCCAGGCCAGGTACTTGCCAGTCGCGCATTTTGCTGGTGTATCACGTGTTTTTCCACACTCACCTGAAATGTGGCACTCTCCACACCTGATACACCGATAAGGATAACGGCAATAGGTCTTGGTGTGGTCAAGTGCTTGACATCGGATGTACTGCACAACAGCTCGTTTTTAATATTATAACTAGCTCCAGAATATGTTTCTGGCTCAATATCAACGAAGAAAATCGGAAGTGGTGACTTTTGTTTTGATAAAACGCCGGCTACATTCCTCACTTTAAAGGTATTGGCTTCCAAATCTTGAATTATATAATCTTTTGGCGTTGAATGATAGAGATGTTTAATCAACACCCGCCCTGTCCTTTTATCTGGTAGCTGGTAACTGTGGAAGTTGACATTTTGACTTTTCAGGAAATGAAATATATTTCTATAAGCTGGTATTAATGGATATATTATTACACCCTTTAGTGTAGACTTAAATTCAAATGAGTTAGGTTCACTGACTGTGTTTAGCTGTCTGACCATCTCACCAATTTTGGCTATATCATTTACTGTTATCGGTGGTGGTTTTATAATTTGTTTAACGGTTTCAGAAACGTTTGTTTCGTTATTGCTTGGTGATATTGGATCGAAGCGGTTATTGAGGGTAACATAACCTTCTTCTTTTTTATAGCCTTTCCTAGGGTCTCCATTAATGATTGACGAACGTTTACGTCCTGTCACTAATATCCAACATCACTCGGCATTATTATCCTCAGAAGTTGTTATAAATTATTGCGTCTCTTACCTCAGTAGAGGTACTCGGCGGCGGCTCCATTGGAATCCCTTCCGACGGTACACGCCCTTCTTCTTCTCTCAGTGTCTAAATTAGTCCACTAACTATTTAATTTAACTCACATAACACTGTATAAAGTACAAATATAAATAAAAACACTAAAAAACTGAGAAAAACAATTTTTGTAGTAACCTCATTTTAATTGTCGATCAGCTGTTTTTCAGTATGGAAATATTAAACAAATTTAATTGAATCATGTGACAAAAACCTATTGGTTAGGGATGGCTGGGCAGATTAAGATGTGTATTATGCAGACTAAGCTATGTATTCAAAATTACTGCAATCGACCATAATAATTACTTGGATGAGTGATCTTATTGAAAAGGGGTTAGTCTCTTTATGGGAAGAATATAATTCCTATAGATTAAGAATATATTATCCAGGTTATCATCTCCAAGAGTCAAATGGAATAAGCTGCTAAGCCAAAATACCAAAAACAAACTTCTTCAGACTATCACTAGAGACATACTGATCCATGTCTGTAAAACTCTGGATTCTGCACAAAACTCAGCTGACAAGAGTGATGAATTGATTTTAACTTAAAGTGTTATGGCGTGTAATGGAGCTAATAAAATTGAAAAAATGTAGTGTGATATTTGAGAATGAATATGTGATTTCCTATCTTCTCATTTAATGAGAGTTCAATACATCAGATGATTGGGACAATAATCGGGATGGATGATGATATAGCAGCCAAAATATTTTTTTATGAAACCTCAGATGTTATCAGATACCAGTATGGAGCTGGCAGTATGCAGAACTTTATCAAAAACTAAAAAAAAATGTCTTACTTTGATTTCAATTCCATATCCTTGGAAGAATATTTGATTCCATCCGTGAAACAGTGTTTGGGGACAAAGGTCAAAGGGATTTTATGGAACTTTCAATCAAAACATAGATGTTGTTGGAGTTGCAAAGGCTGTTTAATTGTACTTGGCTAGAATGGCAGAAAATTACATTCCAAGAACACAGCGAGACGAAGTGATTCATGTATAAATGAAAGAAAAAAGGTCAAGATTGTGATGAGTTGATGAAGTAATCATTAAAATCCCAACCTTTTTAAGTACGTGCAACTGCAACAGCACTCACAGAGATGTTTGAAAAGGAATCTCCCGTGGAGTCAAAATGTAGTTATCTTTTACTGAATATAGGGCAAGTAATAATATGTAATATGTAAAAAGATGTAAATAATAAAACTTTTATTCTCATCAATTTCTTACAGCATTGTCAGAATGATGGCAGTAGAGGTCAGATGTTCTTCCATCTTCTGAGACTAGCCTGAAAAAAGGAAAAAGACCCCAAAGGACTGGGAGATCGCAGTCGTAGCGTCTATGAATAAGAAATTATCTCGTATTCCTTCAAATCCTGGACCCTCACTTCAAAGCAAAGGAGCCAGATTCAGTTCCTGGAGAAATGATCTCTGCGGAAAGTAGAGGGGAAGACTAGACGTAGATAGGATTCTGATTTTTATTTCGTGGCGGACCCACGGAAAAAATGTCAACCTTCTCACTCTGCCTAGAATAGATTGGCAATCAGTAGGATAATCCATCATTGCACTAGCTAAATTATATAAAAACATTAAATCCGGATAAACAAACAAATAATCTTTAATAATGCCACTTATAAAATAACTAATAGAATGATAGTTTTCAAACCTAGAAATACTAACATTAATAATGAATACACATAAATAAAACCAAATGAATTTCACGGAAAAGAAAAATAAATCCGGATAAACAAACAAATAATCTTTAATAATGCCACTTATAAAATAACTAATAGAATGATAGTTTTCAAACCTAGAAATACTAACATTAATAATGAATACACATAAATAAAACCAAATGAATTTCACGGAAAAGAAAAATAAATATAAAATTAAAACAATACCTGCCTCAGCGGGAATTTCAATTCACTTACATTTGTGTTACCTATGTTCAGTCCTTGTCACTAGTGTCACTCTGCTACAAACTTAACGATCTATGCTCCTTGGAATTACTTAGATTTATCGATTTAATAAAACCCGCCAAAATCTGTAAATTCGCGCGGTTGTGTTAGTTTGGATTGTTTTTGTTATAATTTTAGTTTTTTACTATTTAAGTGTCTAATCTTGTCCGAATAGTAATTTGAAATGTCTGAAGACAGTGAAAACCATAGAGGTAATTTTTAGGTGTCGTTAAAGCCTTAGTGTTTGTATTTAATTGTTTAATACCTTTAGGACATTAACATATCATGACTGATTTTTACATTAATAGCCCGCCCGAAAAGAACTTTGTCTGGGAAACAGAAAAAACTTGAACTACTTGAAAGACTTAAAAGTGGAAAGAAAAACAAATACGATATCGGAGAACTTGAAAACGTTTATGAAGAAGTAGATGAGAAAGAGTACACACGCAAAGTACTAGAAAGGCAAGATGACGATTGGATTGTTGATGATGGTAAATATTTATTTTTAATTTGAATAGGATTCATAATGACTTTTAACATTTTCTTTTAATTAATCATAATTTTTAGGTGGCTGTGGGTATGTGGAAGATGGAAGAGAAATATTTGATGATGATTTGGATGAAGAGTCAATTAAAAAGTCACAGAGTATTGTTACTGGTAAAAAAAGAGGAAGAGATATTGCTCCTGAAAAGAAAGGGAACATTCGTAATATGCTTGCAAAAATGCCTTCTAAGAAGAAGAAGAAAGAGGTATTTTTATATTTCCATTTAGTTATTATGTTATAAAAGTAGTGCCATTTATTGAATAATTTTTACATTCTGATTTTTTAAAAATGTAATATTCTGGAGACCTGAAGAAATTATTTTTGAATTTATGTTTGTTGCAATGCATGCTAATGAATACAATTAATTGAAATGAGAAGCTCGATTAATCAAATTTAATTAATTTCCATTACTCTAAAATTTTAGTTCTTTCTATATGTAGTAACTGAATCTCAATCAAGTCACTTTAAAAACATAAATTTATTGTTCTGTCAAAGTCCCTTAGACTGAAAATCCAAATTTTTAATATAATCTACAGTCAACCATTGATAATTTTATGCTATACAGGGTGTCCCAAAAAATAGTTTTAAGTGACTTTCCAGAGGTAAAGCACCCTTAGGGATTTCCAAATCACCCTCTTGTATGTTATACGATTTTTTTGAGATATACTTAAAATTTGGTCCTAAGTATAATAAATCTAAGGACAGACTAAAGAACAATAGACCTCTGCACACTCTCTCTCTCCTCCATTCATCATCTTCCATTGATTCCATGGTACATGTTTTAGTGATTCAGGTAGAAAAAAAATTCTTTTCAAAGTCATGCTAACTATCGTGTTGAATGTGACTCTCACAGTTATTTCAGGTACCCCTAGGGGTGCTCTACCTCTTTTCATTTCATTCACCCAACACTATTTTGTTGGACACCTTGTATTATATATTTATTTGGGCACAGGAACAGTCATAGTTTCTAGGCCTAGTTAGAGTATACCTTCTATACTTGGATAAGGACTTGAAATAAGATAAAATAATAGATTGTAGTACATCTGTTCCTAATAATGAAAGACAATTATTTATTAAAGTTTAGCTTGGCTGAACACTAAAAATAAAAAGTATGCTTTTTCTGTATTCTTATTTAAATTAGTATTTTATATGGTTAAGAATAGTTGAAACTTGGCATGGTTATGCATAACTACAAAAGATATTGAGATTTTAAATTATTTATATAATTGATAGTTCTGGATTCTTTTGTTTTTTTAGACATCTGTTAAGCTGGAAGAAGATGATATTCTTGGAGATATTATTGGTGAAATAGATTCAACATCAGTGGCACCATTAAAAAATAGCAATAAGAAGCCTGAAATATCTGAAAAGTATGGGTTTATCAATTCTCATTTTATGTTTGCAAGTACCATTTCCCTATTAACAAATAATTTGAAATAGGCCCTCTATTTGTACATTCAACTGTGGTATAAGTGAACAATTTAAGGGAGAACCTTTTAGTGCACATGCGCCTAACAATGACATTTTATTATTGAAATAACTTACAAAAATTAGTGCACACGATTGGAAGAACATGAAACAAATCTAAATGTTAAAAAAAAATTCAAGGTGGTATATTTGTCTAGGTAGCCATCTGAAATTATGTAGATGGAAAAAGAGTTGTCTCCTTGAGCTTAACATTGTGTCCTTCTTAGCTCTGTCCACACGGTTCTCCCTTAAGTTTTTTGCCTATACCTCTGTTCGTATTGGTTCTGTTTTTTGTAGAGCTGATGTTATAGTTTTATTAATTATATTTTCAGAGATTATTTGAAATCTTTAACCAATTTTAAGCCAACCAAAACCAAAGTATCACCTGTCAAACGTGCCAAAATAAATTCTGAAGTTAAGATAGTTCCTTTGGTTAAAGAAATACCACCAACAAAATTGACAGTAAGTCCATAATTATTTATATAAATATGTGAAAGTTTTAAATCTTTATAAGTAGAAAAGCTATATTATTGTTTAGGAAGTACCAGTTGAGACTTCTCCTATTAAGATAAAAGAAGAACCAATAGATGTTGAAGAGATTCAAGATTACAGTTGCGATATGTTCAGTGATGACTTTGATCATGTAATGTATTAGCAGTCTTTAATTATCTGTTAGATTAGTAAAAGCACTTAGTTTTTTAAAATAAATTTTCATATGAAAATTTATATTGATTTTCTTTAACAATCTTATGCAGGAAGTTATTGAAATTTCTGATACTAAAGATAATGAAGTATGCTCAAGGGATATTAAAGTAGAACCTGGTTCTCCTGTAAAAGATTCATCTCCAGTTAAAATGGAGTAAGTTTTATTGCCATAATAATTAATTATTTTTAATCTCTTAAATGCTTATTTATCTTATTTTCTTTTTAGAGTTGTTAAAGATGAAATAAGTGAAGAATGGGACAAGCAAATTGAATTTGATTCTCCAGTAACTTATGTCAATGTTGATAAATCTAAATTACCACTGGTGAAAAATGATAGTGGTCAAGAGGTATAAATTATCTAATTAGCTGCTATTAGACTATTTTACTGTTCTCAAATGAATTTGCCCTATTTTAGTTTTGAATTAAGATTTCAAATTTAGTATTGCTACTTTCCTATTTTTTTTTTTCATTAGGTTTTAAGATTCTACTATTGGGATGCTGCGGAGGAAATTTACTCGCAACCAGGGACTGTATTTTTCTTTGGAAAGATTCTAATTGAATCGGCTAATTCTTATGTAAGCTGTTGCATCTCAGTAAAAAATATTGAAAGACGTATATTTCTTCTTCCAAGAGAAAAGGTAAATTTGAGATTTCTTTGTATTTTATTTTCTTATGTATTTTATTATTCCTAATGATTATGTTATTCATAAAACTTGGCTGGTGTAACTAAACTAGTAGATAATTCTAAATGTGTCCAATGTTAAAAAGCACTTGTTTTGTTTATAGTTACTTTAATTATGAAGCTGGCAATTTTATAGTGATTTTTTTAAATATTTTTTTTTTTTTTTTTATAATTATTAAAAATTCTGGTTTTAATATTAATGGTGGTGCTGTTTATTGTTCAGCTTCAGTTTATCAGTGTTAAAATGCTGATCTCCCAGGAACCCTTTTATGTCAGAGACATGCAAGAGCAGATTTAAACTCTTATCTGCCCGTCTAGAGTAGGAAACTTAAATGCTGTTTGGTTCAGATAATTTGCCAATTTTCAAAGACCAATGGATTCCTGTTTGTACAGCCTAAGGAATACATATGCCATTAATTTAATTACTCTAGTCCTTGCAGATTTTCTTAAATTTCTCTTTCAAGATTTTTTTTATTTTTCCTTATCTTTTAAATGCTGACATCTGGCATATAGCATTGCCTAACAGACTTACACCATCAGATCATTAGTACCATCACCCTAGCATTGAGGTTTCTTGTGATTTAAGGTGAAATAATGAAAATAAAGTGGTGAAGTAAAGCACAGACTATTAGTTTTAATACTGTAGTATTCCTTCTTGTGCCAACATAACCATGCCATTAATAAATCTATTATTTCCAAAAAGCTGTTACTTTCAAAATCATTTTTGTTTTGCCTGCGTGTAACTATATTTCTTTAAGTTTTATGTATTAAAATAATGACTGTAGTATTGGTGGTATCGCCATTGAACCGACGGGTTCATTGTGCCTTTTAATTATTGTCAATATTTAAATTATTATTATTATTCTTTTCAATATTTCAGAAAATGAATCTTAAGACGAATGAAACATATGGTGATCCAGTGACAATGACAGATGTTTATCAGGAATTCAGCTCATCTGTAGCTGAAAAGTATAAAATAAAGCAGTTCAAATCTAGAAAAATTTCCAAGAAATATGCCTTTGGTGACAGCAATGTTCCTTCAGAGTCTGAGTATCTGGAAATAAGGTATCCGGTAAGCACTTTATTGATACAGCCAGTTTGTTATTTCTGAAACAGTTTGTTATTGCATGTATTAAGGATATATTATTCTTTTTTTTTTTTCAGTTAGATCTGGGTGTAGTGGTTTCTGAGATATTGATTTTATTATGGAAGGAAAGGTATCTAATCTAGGTCTAGTCTATATCATAAGACATTTGTTGAGTTATTTGTTCCTCGTGTATTCATAAAGATTGATAAGGTTATCAATTGATTATCGTTAGTACTTGCTGGCTATATAATGCTTCCACTCATACCAGACAATGGTCTATAGAATAGATGTTCTTGAAGTGATGTGTTGGATCTCCTCTGATGAGGTAACATCAGCTGTTGGTCTTGCAGTATATTCTGACTGGATTGAATAGTGATCTTGTGGAGACTTCCTATGTAATGCCGATGCAATGAAGACTGTGTAGGAATATTACTGTTTAAGAGCGTCAGGAGAGCTAAAGATTCTTTCAGATTCATAGACATTATTTTCGGGCAAATGGGGTTATTTGATAGTTGTTCTAGGGGGCTTGGGAAGTTCTATGGGTTTTTAGATGCCTCAAGGTTTGCCAATCTTTTGAAGAAATGTTAAGTTCTGAAACAGATATAACTTATGTTGCAATATGAGCTGGTACACGCATGTTTGCAGTATGTCCATGCTTGAGCAATGAGAAATGGATTTTTATCTTTAGCCTGCTTTTGTGACATTCATGGCGTTATATCTTCCCAGTCAATCCTTGTTTTCAGAATAAGGAGTCATTTGGTATAACTTCTTAATTAGGATTCAAGGGATTTATCTTCTTGGCATTGATAGTTAAGAAAATCGGCTGCTTATTTCATTACTAGTTAACAAATTTTACGACACTCTGGCTGATGTAAAGAGTTACTCCTTTCATTGTAGTTTTCAGATTAAACGTGTTAGGACCTAATAAATATATAGAAAAGATATACACGTACAAGGTGTCTTGCACTCTTGAATTCCTTGAAGATCGGTAATTCTGCTTAAATTTTTTGTGTCGAGAAAAATCGGGAATTATCCTTGAAAGATGGTCAGTCGTAGACTAATAATTCTGTTCTTCCATTAGTGCTGGCGAACAAGTATACAAAATATTGAGAAGGGTTAACGTCGTAAATATTCACCTAACTATCTCAAATTCTAAGAAACTTAAAAAAAGCCTTATTCTACTAACTTTGTCTATCAGTCTCAAACATGCACTGGCTCTGTTTTCTGTCTCAGCTTACAAGGCTTGCTCTACTTGTCACTAAGTGAACTTGTGATGTTATGGAGCTGTGAAATAGCTTATTAGGCCATTTTCACATGATCCAATAATTATCAAAGTTGAATCCAATTTAGTTTATGCAGAATGCATGCGTTCACATGGTGTGATTATCGGAGTCAAATCATATATTTCCTGCAGTCTGACATCTCTTTGGTAAATCGGATGTCAATCCGATATATCAAACTGTTTGAAAACGGTCTCAGGATTGCCTTACACGCTCAGTTTTTCTTTGGTTTTGAATGACGGTTCAAACTGTCAAATAACTGAGTTTCTATTTCAATTTATTAACACTCGTCTTCCTACTATAAGTTCATCGCTTTGCCCCTCGCCCTTGAGACAGAGGGCGGTGTGACAAGAGTAAGAGGTCGTCATGGTTTATTTTATTCCCATAATTATGAGTACTAGGAGCGCCCAGTAGTCGAAATTTGACCAACAGTACAATATTATATCAGGTTTTTTATTTATTTATAAAATTGAAATGAGCAAAAAATATTTTGTTCTGCTATTGCTTGAATGTGAATTAAGATTAAAGTATCAAATTAATTCAAGTTGAAAATAGAATCAGTTTACCCGTTCAAGAAAAAATCATGGCACAAAAAGACACACACACAGACCACTACGTTTTTTTGGAAGCAGGGAGCTCTGAAATGGGTAGAACTTTTGAAAACTGCAAATCAAAAATATGATGACCGAAGATGTAAACCAAGCAAAATGAAATGAAAAATATTCTCGTTCAGTTATAAATAAATTTTATAATATTACTTATTCTGTGTACAGTAAAACCTCTCTCAAACGGACACACTGACCTATATATAATTTTTAAATTTCCTGACCTGAAAGTTTATATGAATGGGCTCATTTTATTATTTTTCTTTTGTTTATTTGTTTAAATTATAATTAATCAATCTCTCCATGTAATACTTAATCTCAAAATACATTTCCATGGTTTATGAATCCTAATTTTGTTTTTTAAATTCTTACTGGGGCTTAAATAAAAGTGATGAAAAAACTGGGAGGTTTCAAAATTCTGAAGGTGGTGAGTCTTTGGATCAAGAGGGAATGGCTCACTTTTTAAAGATTTAGACGCATTCATCAAGACCATATACGTTCCTTTGGAACGTATTGTTCCAGCGTTTTAAATTCCAAAAACCTTTAATTTTTTAAATAACACACGTTATTGGGCCGCACAGACCCTATGCCATATTGCGTACTGCCATTGTCATGGCAACTTTATAGATATAAAAGCAAGTTGAGTCTGTATACAAAAACTTTTTAATAAGTTTAACATTTTAAATTATTCTGTTAAGATTTTTTTTTTTTGGTTTCTATGAATGATTGAGGAGATTATATATTCTTTCTCGTGTCTAACCAAAAAACACTGTTAAATATGAATACTGTAGAAAATGATATAGCTGAGTCTTATTGCTTAGCTGTTAAGCTGAAGGGATTACTAATTACGTACTAAGTAAACTATTACTTCAACATGATCATTATAAACTATGCAGCTTTACCAAATGTGTTTGTTTAATAAACTTTCATTGTAATATTATATTGTTTCTAACATGCGATTATATTATATTGTTTCTAACATTATACGAAGAAACTAGCTTATACTTTGAATGTATTCAAAATAGATGTCTAATGCGAGTGTTCTCGCTCGGATATACTAGTATTTTCTAAAGTATAAGGAAATATTTTAATTTGTTTTGTAAAATAAGTTTATGAATAAACTTGTGGTGAAATTTATTCCAATAAGTGAATATTATTTATTTACACTTGAAATTATTGTTTCTATGCTGTATTTTCTAATTGTGTTTTACGATGCGTCGAGCCCTCAGTGTAAGAAGTTAGGTAACAATTTTTCATTATCAAACAGAGATACAACCTTTATAAGTATTTAAATTCATTCTTAAATCCTGATTGTACATTTACTAGGAAATGACCAAATACTACATTTTATGGTTCCGATTTTGTTTTAATTTAATCAAATAAATTGACAAAAAGCTTCTTGAATTTTATAGTTCACAGCCTTAAAATTCTTGAATTATGCTTGAATATTTTCTTGCCTTATCGCTGGGCACTCTGGTGTAGTTTTTTTACTCCACTATCGGGTGAGGTTTTATTGTTTGATCTAGTCACAAAGATGTTCATTAATTTTTTTTAAGAGATTCGAAGGGAGGATTTACTGTTGATTTTGGTGTTTGATTTGAAAATGATTCAAAACTTTTTTTTTTTTAATTTATCATGCATAAAAATCACTAAAATTTTAACTTAATTACATACTATAGCAGTCATTACAAACATTTTGAACAGATGAAGGGGGCTGATCCCCTAAACTAAGGACGTATAGTCATTTATTCTTTTATATGAAACAGTGTCTAATGTGTTCTGCCTGAAGACTGAAAAGAAATTCCCAGTTTAGCTGGGAAAGCTAAATTCTTAGGCACCAAACATATCAATAATCACAATCAATTTTAGTTAATTATTTTCAATAATAAACCTTTATAATCGACCAAGTAAATTTTTTTTTAACCCTCTCTCCCTCAAAATTTGAGGTTTTACGAGACTCTTTAGATTCGGCAACAAAGTCAAGTCACCCTAGGATGGTCCTCGAAACTCGGCATTGCCATCCGTCTTTTTCTTTCAAAACGGCGGCCGATTATAGATTTTATAAGCCCATAACATAGCCATTTATAAAGATAAGAGAGGAGGTTTCCTCTCTATCTTTATAAATAGCTGTATTCTGGGCTTATAAAATCTATAATAATTTGTTAATTATTTGATTTTTTGTTATTATTAATAGAAAGGTGATAAAATTCTCTACAAAGCAAACAAAAAAATCCTTTAAATCGGACCAGTATTAGCTGAGATATAGTGTAATGAACTTTGTAGACTAATTCTCTGGCGCTACTGGTCAGCTGACTATGCCTCCTGACTTATCAATTGCAGGCTCCTGACTTCCTCGCATCTATCTACTTCATCCTTCTTGGATTATTTCTGCACTCCCTTCAGCTTCTTGTTCTTTCCCTTTTCTTTTCCCAGTGATGTGCACATCCAATATTTTCCTTTGTACCATTTGACCCTTGGATTACATGTCCTAACCATCTCAGCCTTCTTGCTGACTCAGTTTGGCACTCTCATGGCAATCATCTTGGGACAAGCTTCAAATGTGTTCTGCTCCATAGGTGCCTGCTGCTAAATTTCTTTGCTGAACTTGGTCTTTTATTAAGTATTCTGAACATGTTCCTTTCCCGAAACACTCCAATTGCTCATTTGAAAGACAATCTTAACTGTAAACCAAAGCAATACGGAAAGTTCTGTGAATGGACAGATCAGATATTTTTGAAATATTACTATTTGGAAATAATAAACCAATTTGTAATAATCTGCAGCATTTTTTACTCATTTTTTTTATCATTTGTTAAAAAAATTCGAATCATGTTATATTTGCGTCAGAAGTTTAAAGATTAAGAAATATTTAGCAATTAAAATATCTGTGGATTTTGAAAAGTATCTAATGATATTCTTAAAAATCTTTTATCTCTATTTAATTTTGTAATGTATAAGTTAAAATTTTCCTTCAATTAAAATTATTTAAACAACATTTTGTCTTCGTATAGAGCACTTTTCCGGCACTTCCTAGTGATCTCAAAGGTGAAACCTTTTCTCATGTATTTGGAACAAAGACATCATTTTTAGAAATTCTTCTCTTAGAACGAGGAATCAAAGGTCCTAGTTGGATTGAGATTACAAATGCTGAGCCTGTTCTAGCACCATTTACTTGGTGCAAAGTAGAGGTAATTATTCTAACTTTTTTAATATTTTTTTTATTGCTTGTTGCTTCATTTATGTTTACATGTTTATTTATTTATTTTGATATAACTTTACAATCGGGTCGCATTATCTGTGTCTGCATTCAAACTTACCCGAATACCGCACTAGCACTCTCTAGCGCCATTTATGCTAACTGCTTTATATACAATTCGTATTCATTGGAAATATTAAAATTATTACTGTTTTAATTAGATATTATTTAAAATTATTAGTGCTGTCTTCTAGTGGTCTGGAGAAGTTGTACTTGAAGCTGTAATAATTTAAATTATGCGAAGAGCCCGATCTCAACTGAAAATGATCTTTTAGGAGTTTGTACATCTCTTGAGTGAACGGAAGTCGATAGATGTGATCTAATTAAATCAGTAATAATTGAAATTACGGTAAGGCCCCAACCTTAACTGGAAAATAATTCATTGGGTTTTTTTTTAATCTCTTGAAGGAGTGTAGTGAGCGTAAATCAGCAGCACTAATAATTTCAAATAATGTCTAATCAAACAATTTTAATAATTCCAATGAATATGAATCTTACAATTGAATATAAAGTAGTTTGTTAGCATATATGGCGTTAGGGACTGCTAGTGCGGTGAGTTTCTGGTAACTTTGGGTACAGATACTGATAAAGACCCGATTGTAAAGTTGTACCATTCATTTTATTTTATTTTTTTTGCTAGTCAGTTCAAAAAGTAGTCATATTAGTATTAAATTAAAACTTTTTGGAATGCTATATGATACCAAGTCTTGTCAATATTCATGTTTCAGGCATCCTGTGTTAAGGCCAGTGATGTTCAAGTGTTGAAACCAGGTTTGCAACACATTCCTCCATTAGTTTTGGTTACTCTTCATCCACAAGCTGTTCATAATCCGAAAACAAAACAGACAGAAATAGTTGCTGTAGGCTGCTTAGTCAATAACTCATACCCTGTTGATAAACCTACTCCTGACAGGCTTTTTAATCAACATTTCTGTGGTGAGTTAGTTTCATTAGTGATATTTCAAATTCAGTTTATATTAATTATACTTAAAACGGTTTTCTTTTGCCGAGTAATTTATTAAATATACGAATTAGTGCACACAGTTTAATGAATGTAGAACAAACATTTTAAAAAAAATTCAAGTCAGTAGCTATTCGACAGTATTGCTGTATGAAATTATATAGATGGGGAAGATTCTCCCTTCATTTAGTGTAGCCTGCCAGCCTAAGCTTTCTAGCACATGTTCGTTCTTTAAGTTGTTTGTCTGTAGATCTGGTTCTTTTTACAGTAACCTAGATAAAGGAGAAATCAAATCACCCAATCCTTTAAAAAGGAAGCTCCAGGTGTCCTAGCGACATTAGCTTTTATTTAACTGAAAAATTTGGGTTATAGCATAGATATTATGATATATATATATTACCTTTACCGAAAGAGCATTGGAAACTAATCAATAAAATAAGACCACAGTTTTGTATGAATACTTTAATAGCACATTATAATGTAAAATTTAATATCTAACATTATTTAAATAAGTTGCTGCTTTTTTATTAATTGGACATGGGTTTTATGGACATCCAATATTTATCTTTTTCTTATAAATATATTTCTTGATCAACCTTGTATATTTGTTTCCTGTAGATCCAAATATATCATCCTAAATTTTTTAATAAAAGTAAAGTAATTGCTGATTTTGTTTTAATATTTTCTAAACTTTATAAATAAAATGTGAGGTTATAGTTTGCAATATTTAAAAAATATATATTTACCATCCATGTTAACAATGATTCTTACAATTCGATTTTTACAGTTTTTTCAAAGCCATCTGATCTCACTTGGCCATATGATGTAAAAGAGCATCTATCCAATTTTAAGAAAACATCACTGGAACGAATGGAATCAGAGCGTGCACTACTGAATCTTCTTCTGACAAAGTTGTATCGCATAGATCCTGACATTATTGTAGGTCATGATCTCTCAGGTTATGGAATAGAATTGCTAGTGAAAAGGTTGTCATTTCACAAAGTTCCCAATTGGTCACGTCTAGGTCGTTTGAAAAGATCGGTTATACCAACGACTAAGGTTAGTATTTTCTTCGGGATTTTAATTTGCATCACATTCTGAACTTGTACCTGCCTGTTAAAAAAACATATTTTATAGGCTAGAAATCAAATTGAAAAAATTGCTCTTACTGGTCGCTTAATGTGTGACATCAAAGTAACTGGTAAGGAACTTCTCAGAGCTCGGAGTTTTGATTTGGACTCCCTCTGCCAGCTGGTTTGTATTCATCATTCATTTACTACTATTTTACCAGCATATGAATATTTTTAATTATTGATGTTTTAATAGGTTTTACATTTCCAAGAAAATAAAAGACAAGATTTTACCGATGAGGAGTTTAAAAGTTGTTTTTAGTAAGTATATCATCTTTTTTATATAAAAATATATATTCCATTGTAATATGATAAATATCATATTTTATCTTAGTTACTGCTCTATGAAATATTGTTTAACCCTGTTAAATACAGTTTTTCTAACTAATCTGAGAGGTGTTTAACATGATACTTAAGTCACCAAATTATAATTTTTATATTATTTTATACTTTCACTTAGCTAATTTGTTTTAAAAAAATTACATGAACTGGTAAACTTTGGTTTAATATTAGTCTATTGTTCCCAGAATCCAACTTAGGGTTATAGTTTCACATGACCTCATATCATTTTATAATGAGTACTGTCATTTATGTTAAATTAATCTTATAAATAAATTTGATTATAAATGAGTTTGATTGACGTCCACATGATGGTATAGAAGGATCAATCTAACTAGGGATTGATAAATTATTTGTCACTTCTATAATTTTGTTTTTATTGAAAACTAGTTTCGAATGTTATACATTCATCTTCAGTTCTAAAAACACACAAAAATTCAAAAATAAGCAATTCAAAATAAAATTTGGTATTATTTAGACAAGAAATCAAATACATGTTGGTACTCACCAAGATTTAAGTTAAGGTTATGCAACCTTTTCTGTTTGATATAATCTACTTAAACCTTGGTGAGTACCAACATGTATTTGATTTCTTGTCTTAATTAATTCATAATTCATAAATGTTTTATAATACTAATTTATATTACATTTAATTTAACATGTATAATAATACCAAACTGTATTTTGAATTGCTTATTTTTGAATTTTTGTGTGTTTTTAGAACTGAAGATGAATGCATAACATTCGAAACTAGTTTTAATAAAAACAAAATTATAGAAATGGGAAATAATTTATCAATCCCTAATTAAATTGTAGTTTGTTTAAACTTCGATTCCTGGAGCTATTGTTTTATTTACATGGTAATATTAATGTTTAAATTCTTTAACATAAATAGTTATTCTTGTTGTTGCTATTTTATATATTTTTTAAAAAATAAAATACATAAAACAGGATTTTTTTTCAGTTCCGGAGAGAATTTAGTCAAAGCTTTATGGTCAATAATGACAGATGCTTCTTATATATTGAGAATATTTACTGAACTTAATGCACTTCCTTTGGCTCTACAAATAACTAATATTGCAGGTACAAGGTTTTTTAATTATTGGCTTCTTGTTTAAGAGAAATGTGTACTAACTATGAAGTTTATATATATATATATATATATATATATATATATATATATATATATATATATATATATATATATATATATATATATATATATATATATATAAGTAAGGCATTTTTATATATTTATTTTTCTTTAATTATAGGTAATGTCATGTCTAGAACATTGATGGGGGGTCGCTCAGAGAGAAATGAGTTCTTGTTACTTCATGCTTTTCATAGCAAAGGATATATCGTTCCAGATAAAGAATATAAAAAGACTACTAAGGTATTTTAAGAAAACCTTCAGCCTTTAGGTTTATTTTAAGTTATTCCTGATTTATAAATTTTTATTATTTTTTTTTATTTATCTTTAGGATGATGATATAGATGGCAATGCAGAAGTTACTTCTAGTTCAAGGAAAAAGCCATCTTATGCTGGAGGGCTTGTGCTTGATCCAAAAGTCGGGTTCTATGATGATTTAATTCTCCTTATGGATTTTAATTCATTGTATCCTAGTATAATTCAAGAATATAACATCTGTTTCACTACTATTCCTCCATCATCTATTGATATGGTAATACATGGCATATGTCTATGCTTATTGAATAATTTATTTTGAAATGATTGAATTAGTATCTGAGAACATAACTGTATATGTATATATATATATATATATATATATATATATATATATATATATATATATAGAGAGAGAGAGAGAGAGAGATTCATTTCTGATTTAAAATAGATAAGAATAATAAATAAAACCCAAATATGTGAATTATTAAATATCTAATTAGGGATTGATGAATTATTTGCCACTTCTATAATTTTAACATCATGCGGATGTCAATTGATTATTAAATATCTGTACTAATATATAAAGTTGAAGAGTTTGTGTGTTTGAACATGTTAATTTCAGGAACTGCCAGTCCAATTTGAAAAATTCTTTTTGTGTTAGAAAGGCAGTTTATTGAGAAAGGCTTTAGACTTCATAACATCACGTTACTGCAGCCCATAGGAACAGAGAAGTACAAATTGTAAATAAAAAAAGTGTTCAACTTGCTTACATGTCGTCATCATGGAAGCAATTGATTTCACAAATTTTTTATAAGTGTAGAATTATTGTATGAAAATGTTATTTTGTAAATAAAATACTTCAAATACCTGGCTATGCACCTTAGCGAAAATGGCTACATTGATTCGGAGGTGACTGCAAATCGCAGCTGAGGGCAGGATGTTTGAAGCAATTAAGAGATGTTTTCTAAATTGGCGAGAGGTGGAAAAGAAAACAAAAGTGGCTGTATTTAGGTCAACATTTCTTCCCATTATGACATACTCTTCAGAATCATGGACACTGACAAAGAAGCATCAATTGTGAATACAAACGTCAGAAATGAGATTTCTCCGAAAGATCGAGAGGAAAACAAGAAGAGATTGAGCCCGTAACACCATCATAAAGTCGAATCTCAATGTTAAACTGGCCAACGATGTAATAGAGGAAAATTGACTGATGGCTTGGACATCTATGAATGGAACCGAGCTGAATTGCTAGTGAAGCCTATCGAGCCAAAACAGAGGAAAAGGATGTCTTAGAGCTAAATGGGAAGATGAAGTAAAGAAAGACTTCCACAAAAGAGGATTTCAATGGAGTAACAGAAGGCAACTAGTGGAAGATCGACAGAGCTGGAGAGTGCTCTATAAACTTCCTCCTCACACTGCTTAAACGATTCTTAGAGGATTGAATATGATGATGATGATGTAAATAAAATGATAGGATAATTGAAAAACAAAGTGTGAAAACCTGAAACTTTATTACTGTTGATAAAATTTTATTGTTGTTTTGGCCCTGTTCCTTAAAAACGTTTAACAAGTGAGACTCAAGAACATATTATAGGTTATTATTTTAAAGTTAATTTTGTATTTTAACAGTTAATCCAAATTTAACGAAGATGAAACCGTGGGTGGGGCACAGCTCGTATAAATGTCTATATTCTCTGTTGTTAAACAATATTTAATGAAACGTCATTTTTAATGTAGTTTCACTTTTCAATGATATGCTATTGATCTGGGGGTCCAGCAGCCTTGAGTTCCTTGAAGATCGGAAATTCTGCTTGAATTTTTCGTGTCAACAAAAAATCAGGAATTATACTTTAAAAACAGCCAGTCATCAGGAATTCTTAGTTTTTAGACTAATAATTCCATTTTTCCATCAGTGTCTAACAACAAATGTATAAAATATTGAGATGATGATTAATGTAGGTATTATTCTTACCATCTCTAATTTAATGAAAGCTAGAAAAAGTCTGTTTCCATTAACTTTGTTTATCATTCCCTCTCTTTCAAACGTACTCATTTTATGTTCTATCCCACCTTATCGGTTCACTCTACCTGTCACTTAGTGAACTAGGGAATTTTTCTTTATCAAACAGGAATTCAACATTTATAATTCAATTTATGATTCATTCTCAAGTCCCAATTTCATCTTAAGCCGACTAAATACAACATTTCATGGTTCTAATTTTGTTTTAAATTTAAATCAATAAATTGACAAAAAGTGCTTCAGTTATAATCCGCTTCTCAACTTCTGCCCCAATATCATTTTGTTGGTTCACCAGGGATCCAAGGTACACAATATCCTTAACTCTCTCCACACTCTGCCCATCAATTTGGGTATGTTTTCAAGTTTCATTTGTTGAAGGTTTATGTACAGGTACTTCGTTTTGTTGTAGTTGGCGATAAGTCTCATCCTCGCAGTAGCATTTTTCTGTGCAATAAATGCTTCCTTGACTGCTACTAGCAACCTCCCAGCAATACCAATGTCATCTGCACATCCAAGGAGTTGCACAAAGAAGTTAATGAGTGTACCAGTTGTCTGGATCCCAGAGTCTCTAACCCCCTTTTCCAGAGCTAGGTTGAAGACCAGGCATGCCAATCCATCTCCCTGCTAATCCGTCCGCTTTGTAGGCAGTAGATCTGGGTTTAAAAGGTCTTCAGCCTTCAATGACTTGGAAGAATTTTTGGCAGTTCTTTTCTTGATAGGATTTTTCTATGCCTTCTAGAATCTCTTTCTCCCGTTGTCTTTTCTTTCTCCTTTGAAGATGAGCTTCCTCACGCAGCAGAGCTTGGTATTCCTCCGTGGTCCTTCTTATTCGTTGACCCTGCACCATTTTGTAGGCGTCATTCATGATCTTACACTCCTTGTCAAACCACAGGTTGCGCCTCAGTTTTACTTCCGTGCTCAGCACTTCCAATGTATTTGTTTGTCAGAGCTCTCTGACACATCCCATTTTCTATCGACATCCTCTTCAGCATTGATTCCTCTTAGTTTTTATCCAAGTTGTGAGGAAAACCTGGCACAGTATTCAGCATCCTTCAGCTTGAAGGTATCGTATCGTTTAGCCTTGATTACGTGCTGATTTCTGACTAGCAAGATTTTTGCTCTGATTTTCACCACAACCATGAAGTGGTCTGAATCAGCATTCGCACCACTCTAAGTTCTAACATCTAGAAGTGTAGACTTATGCCTCTTGCTTACGAGCACATGATCAATTTGGGATGTTGGGACCGTGTTTTCGCCAAGTTCCCAAGTGGATCTCCTTATGTTGAAAGGATAATGTTGTAACCAGGCCTATATTCAACAAATAGATGGCGTGTGTGGATCTGGTATTCTCTTACTCACTCTAAAATGGTTTGTAAAGTTCGCAAGGCAAATGATAAATTGATTGATCGAGCAAATTAGTTCAGCTTTAAATAGTATTTTGATTGATTTTATATCAATCTGCTTACCGTACTAGTTCTGTTTGATGGCTCTAGTATACATTGTCAGGTTGAAAATTCTCTGAATTTTACCTCCTTTTTTACTTCTGTCTAAATCCCGAGACAAGGATATCTCTTTTAATGGAGATGCTGAACCATCTCAACCTCATTTCTTTTTTATTTCATACTTTAATCCCCCTAGTTGCTTACAATTTTCCTCCCCTCATTCCACCTTTTGAATTCCTTACAAACGCTGAATAGCCTTAGTTGTTTTTTTAAAAATTGTTTCTGGAATTAATATTTTCATAAACATACTAACTTCCTATTATACAGATTGACTAGTAGAAAAGACATGAGGTTAACAGGAAGGCCTTGATTGTTAGTGTTTCTGATAAGCCATGATGTTTTGGATGTCATGACTAAGCGAAATTGACTGTATTTAAAGCTCAGAATAAAATAGAAATGGAATAAAATCCAAAATTCGTGGCATTTATTTAGACATTAATTATAGTTATAAATATGATAAAAAATATTTATAAATCCATTTACTTAAACAAAATTATTTGTTATAAAAAGATAAACTAAATGATTCTTTACTATTTTAATTTAAATGATTCTTAAATCAATAATAACTTGACATGTATCAAGTAAAGGGGAGTATTGCGATTTTGAAAATTTTTGAATTCGAGTTTTCAACGGAAATACAAGTTTTAAGGTCCCCTGAATCCAAATAACCAAGTCTCGCAAAATGGTCTGTGTGTATGTGAACAGCCTACTTCAAAAACAAAAAGTTGTACGATACTAAAATTACATATTTAAGGTAGGCACATACATGTTATGTTACAGCAACTTTTTCTTCAAAATCGACTACCTGGAAGTGCCACTTTATATAATCGATTTTACACTTTTCTCGAAAACGGCTTTAACGATTTTGATGAAACTTGCCTAAATTATTCTTCATAAAGGCCTTTTACTTTTCATATACCTAGTACATCACGAGGAAATGCTGAGAAAAAAGTTATGATGAAAAGAATTTTTTATTTGCGCATAACTTAAAAAAGCATGCCTTTTATGGTAAATTATGTATAGACTTTTATGAAAGGCAATTAAATTATCTAAAAAACAATCATCAAAATCGGACCAGTAATAGCAAAGATACAGCACAGCGGATTAACCGGAAGTGGTAATTATATCACGGATTTTAAAATTTTTTCGTAAACGGCTAGAACGATTTTGATAAAAACTTGCCTGATGTCCACCTGAAAGCCCTTTAACCTCATATATGTAGTATTTCAACGAGGAAATGAAGGAGAAAAAGTTATATCGAGAAGAAAATTTTATTTGCACATAATTCAAAAAGTAAATATTTTATGGTAAATCGTGTATGAAATCATATGAAAGGTGATTAAACTCTCTAAAATACAAAAAGGAATGATCGAAATCTAACCGGAATTAGCAAAAATACAGAGTATCTTATGAGGACTACAAGACCCTAGATGGGTAACCGAGAGCATCCGAAAGGAGATGGAGGAACTGAACCTTCCGCCACCAATCTGCCAATCAATTGTCAACACTGCGCTATGTTATAATATAATTAAGAATACAAAAGCAGAAATTAACTTAATAATTTCTACTTTTATATTATTTAATGGACAACAAAATGTTTCCATTAAATAATATAAAATATGGCAAACTTAAATATATAGTGTACAGAATTGTCGTACTAAAATTTCTTTATTGTATTTATGTGCGAGAAGTGAATGCTGCCAGGTTTGTTTCAAGTATTGTTTATGTGAACTCTTTGAAATTATATTAAAAAGATAATTATTGTAGGATAGTAAAGGAAAGTTTTGTGATGCGTGCACCGCACCAGATTATTTTAAAGTAGTTACTGGCTATGAGCTTAGTATTAAATGAACTATAATTTTCTTTTTTAGGATGATGATTTTAATGAAAGTTATCAAAAATATTTTCCTGAGGAATCTGTGGAACCAGGAATATTACCCACTGAAATCCGTAAATTAGTTGAAAGTCGTAGGGATGTAAAGAAGTTACTGAAGTCAGCTGTTTCTCCTGAGCAGAAAATGCAGGTGTCATGATAAATTAATTTTTATATGCTATTGTTATTTATTTATTTTAAAGTTTTGCTACCAATAAGATCCTATAGTTATAATTATATAATCATTATAGTTGGGTTCACAGAATTAGATACTTGAGACCCACAATGCATGGGAAGCGCTGTTGCTGTTCTGTGCACAACTTCTCTTCTAACCTCTTGAGCACTTTACTTTGATAATGCCAATCATCAAGAAAATTAGTGATCGATAATTGTTTAAAATTGAATTGTTAAGCACACTCTAGTTAGTCCTATTGCCTATCGAAAATGTGTGCCCCTCCTTACAGACAAATTGATCTCAAATTACTTTCTTAAAAATACTTTTACACCAAAAGTTGTGTCGATTAAAATGAAAAATTCTTTTTGGGTTAAATAGATCGCGCGCATTGAGGTAGGCTGAATTATCGATACTTGATAATTCAGCCTTCCTCAATGCGCCAACTATCGACTATCACTATTCATACTGAGAGATTGTAGGAACGGGAGATAGTGAGCTGGAAACAGTGGAGATAATACTCTGTTGTCAGTTCACGGCATCTCTTCTCGCCCGTATCTGACAAAACTGAGCCAAATAGCGTCCTCGTCCCAAATATCTAATTCTGTGAACTAGAAAAACTATAGTAGGTATGACTATATAATGTTCTTGAGTATTATTAAACTTATTTTCATTTGTGATAAAATAAAAATTCAATTTTTTATAAAATTACAATTTGGTTATTTATTTCTTTTTTTCAGTATGATATTCGACAAATGGCTTTAAAACTGACTGCTAACAGTATGTATGGTTGCTTAGGATTTTCAAATTCCAGGTTTTGTGCCAAAGGCCTTGCTGCTCTTGTTACAGGTTAATTTTTTTTCTTATGATGCATGCTTCATCATTAATTTTAATTTATCAATAATTTTTCATTTTAATAGCTAAAGGCAGAGAAATACTTCTAACTACGAAAAGAATGGTAGAATCTTTTGGCTACGAAGTTATTTACGGAGATACTGATTCAATTATGATTAATACTAGAACTAAAGACTACGAGCAAGTACATCAAGTTGGTAAAAAGGTAGTAACTGTTTTGTATTTTCTTACTTTTTAAAACTGAAAGATAGATTGTATTTATTGAAAAACCAGCTGTGCCTTGCTGTTTCATTCACATTAAATTAAATACAAAATTGCCTATAAAATAATAACCTATATGCTGTTCAGTTTCAATTGTTGCCGACATTTTCAAGGGTCATCAAAATGACAATAAATTTTTAATAAACAACAATATAGTTGCACTTAAATACGTTTCATATTTTGTTTTTTTCCGTTATCCTTCCATTTTATTTACAAAATAGCGTTTTCACATTTATTAAAAAATTGAAGAAGTTGTTCGGGAGAGGGAGAGGGATATGGTCACTATAAAACATAAAAATATGTAAGTAAAAATAAATAGACAGATATATTATAACAATTTCTCCTTAAATTACATGTACAGTCTACTGCATCCACACCAAAATTAAAAAGTTTGTATAGTTAGCTTAGGTTCACCGGTATGAAATTATAACAACGAAACATGGGCTAATCGGACACATTTTCTTTTAGCAATCTATTTATGGTTACTGCTCTGTTCCTATGCGTTGTAGCTTTATGTTATAAAGCCTTTTTCAGTAAACAGTCTATCTAACACAAAAAGAATTTTTCAAATCGGACTGGTAGATTCTGAAATTGGTATGTTCAAACACATTCAGCTTTATAAAAACCGTTAACCTAGACTATAAGTCTAGTATAACTACTCTTTCACTAAAAAATCTATGTTATTGCTAAAAAGGTATGATCTCTACCTGGAAAAGGCTGAAAAGTGATCTCTTAGGCTGACAGGAAATTTTAATATAAGCCTGTACTATTGTGATAAGTAAAAGGCCCTAATTCCAATTTTTTTTCTAAATATATTGTGTGTATGAATTGGTCTAAAAAATACCTCTGTTTATGACATTAAAAATACCTAAAATCAATGATTTGGATCCAACCATTGGATTTAGGGGTTTCTAATGCAATAAAAAGGTGTAGTTTTTAATCCAATACAGGTTCACAAAACAATTTTATTTAGAAAAATTATTTGTAGTTAGGGCCTTTTAGCTTATAACGGCAGAGTCTTTTTCCCTTGTAGCTTTCAGCTGACTTGTTTTGGGTTGTGTGAGTGGTTTTAGGAATGGGCAAACATTTTTGTAGTTTATAGGTTTACTAAACTAAAATAAAAATAACTAGTTATTTAAAGAAGAAAAATTTCTCCATCCATAAACCATTAAAAATAACAACGGGGAAAAAATAATGACTCATTCCTAAAATGAGTTTACTCTTCATCAAATTTATGAAACACATGTGTAAATTTTTTTATATTTAAGTATACCTAAAGGCAAATTTTTTTGTTTTTTCAAGTTGAAATTTGAGGTGAACAAATGTTACAAACAAGTTGAATTAGACATAGACGGAGTTTTCAAGTATATGCTTCTATTAAAAAAAAAGAAATATGCTGCTGTAACAATTAATAAGCTTCCAAATGGTGAGTTTGCTGAAAAACAAGAAATGAAAGGTTTGGATATCGTGAGAAGAGATTGGTCTCAGCTAGCAGCTGCAGCTGGAAGGTATATTATTGATATAATAAGTAATGATATTTAAATTAAACAAATTTCTTGTCAGTAAAAGTATAAATCATCGATAAAAATGTTTTTCTGGATCTTTCCTTATAAATTTATGATCTAGCGTAAATAATAACCTTATATTTGATTCAATACATATTACGTATTTTGTAGGCATATTTTAAATGAAATATTATCAAACAAATCAAGTGATGATAGAATTGATGGAATTCACAACTATTTAGAAAAAATTCGCTCTGATTTAGAGACCAATAAGGTACCGGTTACCTTGTTAACAGTCACTAAACAGTTGACTAAACCACCAGAAGAATATACTGATGCTAAAAATCTTCCTCATGTCCAAGTTGCCCTTAGGCTCAACAAAAATTCTGCTAAACGACTTAAGCAAGGGGATACTGTTTCTTATGTCATTTGTAAGGTATGTTTTTAATATTTTTCTACTTATCAGCAGGCATAAGGAGTAAGTTGCTAAGTTGAAAAATGGCCCTAATGAATTATGTGTGTTGTAATCATCACCCAAGACTTCTTCACACAGTAAAGTAGTCTTGGAAGATGATCACTTTTTCACAGTGACCACCGATATATTCAATGTCAAAGTTAATTGTTATTAAACTAGTAAATTTTCTCTTAACTATAGCTATTTAGATAAACGATCTTTTTTCTTTAAAAAACCTTGAATGTAAATAAATGTATTCTATTTTCTATGATGTTTGTTGAATTATAGAAATAAAAAATAAGGAAGTTAAAATTAAGAATACTGCAGTTATGAAATCAATATTTTAGGATGATACGAAGAATTCTGCAGTTCAAAGAGCTTATCATGTTGACGAATTAAAAAATCAAGACAATCTTTCAGTTGATGTGCTGTATTACCTCGAGCAACAGATCCATCCTGTGATTTCACGTCTCTGTGACCCGATTGATGGAATTGATGCAGCAAGTGTGGCCAGATGTCTTGGTATTTTAAATGATTTCCTTTTGATAATTCTTAGTTAACTATAATTTTTCTTATAGATGATCGTTAGATAAATACAGATACTTTTTTATCTTCATAGATAAATATACATACTTTTTTATCTTCATGAGAAAAACATTTTTTCTTTGGACTGGAGATTAATTTCTTATACTATTGAATTTAATACATATCTATTAGTTTATTTAATCAATTAGTGGCAATTTCTGTTTGTAGGTCTTGACCCAACAAAATATGCACGTGTGACAACTATTGCTGAAGAATCTGATGAAATAACTAAATACACATTAGGAAGAGCTAATGAAGAAAGATTCAAGGATTGTGAGAGGTTAACTTTTTATATATATATACACACTCATTACTTCTGTATATATTCTTTGACTCATTATCTTCTATTTATATTCTATAATTCATTAACTTCTATTTATATTCTCTGATTCATTATTATCTGTTTAATTTTTTTTATTGAAAAAAAAAATAAGAAGTTAATGAAGCTACAAACAATTATTTAAAAGGATCATAGATTCAAGGCTACAAATAAATTTCCAATAAGTATTTTTTTTTTTCTCTGAAAATTTATAACAACTTTTCAAGAGTACTATGCTTAGATTTTCAAAACTATGTGCTTAAAAAAATTTTATAGTACAGTTTTTAGTTTTATTATAGACTAATTTTATTATTCGTTTTGAAAGTTATTCTACAAATTACTATTTCTTCTTGCAGGTTTGTATTCACTTGTAAAAATCCTGCTTGTAAAGCTGATAACACAGTTGAGGGATTACGACATAAATTAGTAAATATTAAACTTTCTTAATTGTTTCATGAATCAAAAGGATACAATGATTTACGTTTGTAACTGAAATATTTTATGATTTAAATAGGAAAATAGTGCTGAAGGCTCACTCATGTTAGAAAAATGTACAAATCCAGAATGCAAAGTTGTTCCGGTGGAATACTTGCCAAGTATACAAAATCAGCTTCATCTTAGGATTCGTTTCCATATTCAGAAATATTATGAGGTAAAGTTGGATTTTAAGTTGTGTCAGATTTATAAAACATTTTATTATTCTCTCTAGTGAAACTCAATAAAGAATTAATGCTTTTTTAATTATTATTGTTTTTAATGTATATACTAGGTTGTTACAAAAGTCTTTGTGCATTAATTCATTGCTGACATTAAAGTCTCCATTTGAATCCTAAGTCAGCACTGATTTAAACAAGGCATATATCGTTCTTTACTTTGACTTATCCTTTATTTAATTATGTATACCGACTGCCCCTGCCTTTCATTCCATTTTATAAATTTCACTGATAATGCTGGAAGAAAAAATTGTCATTCATGGTCTTCTGAGGCACTATTGGAAATAAGGATTAAGTGCGAAGACAGCTGCTGAGGAAATTTGTGCGGTTGAAGGTGAAAATGTGGTGCATCGTAATACATTAGCGTTTTGGTTCAGGCGGTTCAATTCTGGGAGCAACAGCCTTCAAGGTAATGCTTTCTGTTTGGTAGAATTATGAGGCTGTTTCGCACTTTGATCTGGTTCCAGATGGCAGGGCTACTGACGTTTAGCTTTACTGTGAACAACTCGAAATAGCATATAGAGTTTTAAAAGAGGAGTCCTCTGCTTTGGTCAATCATATTAAAGTGATATTTCAGCAAGACAATGCATCTGCCCATCGTTCAGTCTTAATCAAAGAAAGATTCTCAGAAATAGAGGGCATCTTACCCCACCCTCCTTACATCTCTGACATTGCACTGTTTGGCTATGATCTTTCACGGTCAATGGCACATTTTTTGAAAGGCTGACGCTTCAAAAACAACAGGAATGTCAAATCAGGATGTGAGGAGTTTTACGCCTTGAAAACCAAGGACAATCAAATTCAACTTCTGGTAGAAAGATGGGTTAAAGTAATTGGCAATGATGAGGTCTGCATTTTGAAGAATAATTTTAATGTGTAGATTTTTTTACTGAAATTTAAATAAAACTTATTCTATACACAAAGACTTTTGTAACAACCTAGTAAAACCAAATACAGTAGGTTTGGGATGTCTAATCTTTTTGTTTCCCTTTGGTATGCCGGATGATGAACAACTGGTGATGGTAAGACATTTCAAAAATACATACCAGAGATGCACTACAAAGAATGAAATAAGTCTGCCAAAAAAGAAAAGAAGTTAAATCTTTTATAAAACAAATATACAATCTATAAAGTATATTTCAGTATCTTTGAAGCAAAATCTGGGGAGTACGTACCCAAACATTATCACTTGAAGCTCAAGAACGACTCCTCAAATAGATAATGCTTAGTGGCTGTTGCATAGATTTAAATTTCTTTTTAAAGATATTAAAAAAAAATATTATAACACCAAATCTATTCCATTATCAATATAATTTAACTATTAAATTAGGCACAATTAAATTATCTTTTTATGTTGTCAAGGACTCAAAAAAAATTTATGTTTTTTTAAGCTAATTTATTCAAAAGTTAATTCAATTCATTAAGTTATTTATTTTATTATTTTCTCTTAAAGAATTTAGTTCTATTATACACACATTTGTTTCTTTAAATATTGATCCATACTAGTTTCAGTGATAATTATGTATTTCTAGGGTTGGTTGATATGTGAAGATCCAGTTTGTCAAAATAGGAAAAGAATAATCAATCCCATTTTTTCTAAAGGCTTTCCTGAGTGTAATAAATGTTATCGTAGTACAATGAGGAGGGAGGTGAGTTTCCTAGTTTAAGTTTTTAACAAATATGCATTTATGATTTATTATAATGTCTAAATATTTTGTTTTAGGTATCTAACTTGATTTTGTACACTCAGCTGACATATTTTCAGTATTTGTTTGATCTGAGTAGGGATGTTATTACCACTGTTAAAATAGAACCTGAGATAGTGGATGGTTACAAAAGGTTGTACGATCAAGTAGGAGAAATTTTGAAACAGAATAAATATTCTGTTATTGACCTCGGAAGCCTGTTTTCTCAACTCTTTCCTTTTAAAAAAGAAAAATAACATGGAGATTATAATTTTAATAATGATTTTGTTATAAGTTTCCAATGGTTGTATATTGGTGATAAAATTGTAATGAAATATTCTTTATGGAAAGGAACCAATCTTGTAATTAAGTTTCCAAACTTTGTATATATCTTAATTTTATATGAAATAACTGTACAAAAGGGCAAAATGTTATATCTCTGTATTATTTTCTATTGTAAATATAAAATGTACATACAGATTAAATTACAAAATTCTTAATAATCACTATTTTAAATAGTAGCTTTATCAATTCCTATTTTTGCCTTTGTTTCTATCAACTCCTATGGTGGTTTCCAAATGCTAGATTTTGAAAAAATTATTTCGGGTCCTAAGAATGGGAAATTATAAGTTTAAAAAAAATCTTTCAGTAGAATTATTCTAATTATAGTGTACTGTTTTATGATTGATTTTTTAATATAGAATATAAGGCACATTATAGCAGCCAAGATATAATAAGTTATTTCTTGATAAAGATTTAAATAATTTTGTTTATGAATATAAAAATATCTATTGTTTATAAAAATATAATTGATATTGGTATCAAAACTTCCTCATTATTTTATTTTATTATTTTAAAAATTCAAAATCTGTTAAATTATAGTTCAGTTCATTTTAATTAAACTAAATGCCTAAATCTATCAGTTAATTTTTGTCCCGATTGTTAGTAAGTATTTATGTAATTTTAAAATTTATCTTGTATAAATGGACATTGTGTGAAACAGTTTGTTTTGTTTAACTACACTACTTTTTCTCTAAAATGATTTTCTGTATTTATTCTAAGAACTATAAAATTGCTGTACAGTGGGGACTACAATTGAATTGTTACTGATTGGGGGTCCCCACCTACTTTTACTCAAATGGGAATGAGACCACAACTTTCTATTGATCCTGGCTCAATTGGTAGTAGGGGATATCCTCCAGAACAGGATCTGCTGGGAATACCCACTGCTTTCATCTTATCTGTCAGTTATCACTAATTCTTGTTTCAAGTTACATCACAATTCTTAATATCGACTGCATTACTACCCAATTAAGAATTGTTTTTTAGAAATGATTATTCAGTTAATTTTCTTTTCACTATGCTTCTTTCATGCGTATTCAGGTATGTCCTTTATTCTTGAAGTTTCAATTAAATTACTGTTGTATAATTTTATCAAACTACTCATTCTGTAATAATAATTCATCCTCAAAAACATTGATGCCAAATAATTTAGTTTTTCCCTCCATAGGAGTTTGATAAAAACGTATATATTTTTAACTTCTGAAATCTTGAAATAAAGTAAATAATTGATTGTAAAAAAATGATATTTATTTTTATAGCAAGCATGGATACAAAATGTTTTATACAACTAAATTATTTGGTGATTGAGTATTCATCATATAACACAGTAAGTGAAATTTTATTGAAGTGTTTAATCCAAACCAAAATCTTAAAGCTAGTGCCCACGATACCACTGCTCCAGCCCTTCATAGTTTATTTTGATTACATTGTAAAATTTACCACATTAGTAAATCATACAAAGCAATAATCAGATGATTTATTTAACGACAAATTAAGAAACAATAACATGCATAATTAAACTGAAAATTTTAATTGTAATTTATGATTTTGGTATAAGCTCATTAGGTATTGGTACTTCGTCGAGGAATCAGTGTGGCACTTAAGACTATCTTGCACAGTCAATATCGAATTCCATCAATATATTGACATTCTGAGGGGTATATTGTAGCAATAATATTGTCACATGCAATATATAAACCATGTTATATAATATTGACTGTAAGGCGAGATTTAGTCAAAAAAGTTTAGAGAACCATGATCTACACCAAACGGTACTATTACTAGCACAGCCAATTATATCCTATAACTAGTTGACTTCTGAAGTTATATCCCAATAGTTTTTTACATTTTATTCAAGCAAATAAAAGGGAGGCAAATGAAAAATTGCTAACAATTGTCATTTCTGAATTTATGTATAAAGTTAAAATCAGTATAGCAAAGCATTAATTTTTCTTCTTTTTTAAAAATCTAATTTCAAAGTCATTTTAACAATTCTCAGTTATTGAGTTAAAACAAATTATTAAATGCACCGGGGTGAGTTGTTCTTAAATCAATAAACAAATATATTTTTAGACAGCCTATTATCTTTCTTTACAAATAACATTCAGTTTTCATTATGGATCAGTTGCTGTCCCTACATACAGCAATCATAAGCCATGTCCTTCCTCAACATCAAATTGGAAATTTTGTTGGATTTTTTTCATCACATTCTCTTTTTATGAGTGAATTGAAATAATTGTTTATTCATTAATTTGAAATTAACAGGTTTTATTGAATATGAAGTAGTAAGTTAGGTACTTAAAAATTTTAATTTTTGTAAATAATTAAAAAGTTTATAATTTATATATAAGTATAGTTATATCCTCAGAAAGTACTCTAATTCTATGCTGCCTGTATTCAGGGCATATATGAGTGTTAGCAATCAATAAAAATTTGAAATATATAAATAATATTACAATGCCTTTTATTTTACTGTAAAGGAGGTAACAAACTTCTAAACTAACAAGAGGGATGATAATGTTGTGTTCCCATTGTCCTCCTGGGTTGACTTATTATTTTGGTGTATACTCTCAAGAAAATCAGTCCAGTAGTCAGGGTGAAATTTTTTTAAGTAGAATTTTATCCGACTAAAATCGCTTAATGCACTGGATGGAAGATCGGCGGCGTGAGTGCATTTTCTATTCATTTCATAACCTCTAGAGTAAGAAGTTTTGAAGATGTCAGATATATTTTTTTTTTCTCCACTATATTTGAGCACCTCCAGCTGTCCTCCCCCCCCCCCCTCCCTCCCCCCCATAGGGCAAATGAGCTGAAATTCGGAACATATTTCTTCTAGGCAGAACAATACCGTTAAAGTATGGATGAATTCCATTTAAAATTTCGGTAAGTTTACCTGAAATTTCGGCGTTTTTAAAGTCCTGCGCATCTCTACGGCTCCGCCGAATTAGTTTATAGGATTGAAAATTTGTATGCAAATTGAGTTGGTGTTAGGGAAGTATCTTTTAGGAGTCTCAACTTGTTTCCCTCCACCTCCTTCCGTGTTTTTCGATTTTTATAAGTATTTGCGCACCTCTAAAACCCCTCCTAATTGAGGATTTTTCGACCTAAAAACGTAAAATTACTCAATTAATTTAATTATACATATTAAATAATTTAATTACATGTAATATTTATATATTAATTTAATTGCATATGTATATATTTGAACTACCGGTAGTACTATCGAGTATCGCCCATCCCTAACTTCTCAGAATGGCAACTTTCTAGACATTTTACGGCTTCTATAGGTAAAAGAATTTACTTTAATCTATTAAGTCTTTTTAAAGTTGTATCCAGTTGAATATTTTTAAAATCCGTAGCAATTCTTTATTAAAAACCATATGTATATGTTGTAACTTGGTCTCATTATTATGTTATACATTAGGACTACTATAACATTATATTAATATAATTATTAAGTAAGCTTATGTTAAGAATGCTCCAACTAATTTAATAAGAAGGCAGAATTTATTATCAAATATTTGCCTGTTGTACTTATAGAAAACTAATTCGCAACAGATCCGTATTCTTCTGATGGTAAATCTTGACGATAAAAATTTTTAGTCTTTGTATTAAAATTGTGTAAAAGGAAACAAACGTGTATAAAAAGAAAATGTATTCAGAAACTTGTTAAAATCATTGTTTTTATTTACTATAACATTAATTGTTAAAATTCAAACTATTTAATCTAATGTAAGGTATAACTTTACAGTCAGGACGCGCTACCACTGGCTCGGGCCGAATTTACTCGAAGGTCGCCACATTCGGTTTAAGGACCTAAACTGAAAAGGAACTTCTGGGGGTTTGTTTATCTCTTGAGCGAGCGGAAGTCGACAGCTGTGGTCTAATTACAGAATAATAATTGAAATTACTGTTAAATATCTGTTCGTTTTTTTTTATATCTCTTGGGCGAACGTAGTGAGCGGGAGTCGACAGCACTAATAATTTTAAATATTATCTAATTAAACCAGTAATAATTCTAATGAATACGAATATTAGAATTGAATACAAAGGAGTTAGTTACCACAAATTGCGCTGGAGAGTTAGTGCGACGACCTTCGTGAAAGTTCGGTGCAAGCCATAAGGCATCCTACTGTAAAGTTGTACCCAATCTAATTATACACTTTATCACATACAAGAATATGATATGCTTTTTAAGTTCAAAACACGTGGTGTAAAAAGAATGTAATTACTTCTCATCGAAACACAATCTCACAGCACTATGAGATCAACATTGTTAATTCTCCCATAGGCGCGCATGCGCACAACAGCCAAAAACCACCCCGCTAGCAGCGCACAGTTCTCTACAAAGGTTTTTGTATCTTTTTCATAAACTGTTGAATGGTTACTGACATTAAACTTAAGGATTATACGTAAACAAGTATAAAGAAGAGATCAAAGAAAAAAGGAATCATTATACTAAATGTTATTGATAATATCGAGTGGAATTTGTGTTGCTGTCCCATAGTTTCTATACGAGAGCCGCCACTTATTAAGCTTTCATACCTAATTGGAGTTTTGTCCTGTTAGATCGGTCATATTCACCACTGTGCGGCACTAAATACCGGTCATCTCCTCGCCGAATCACGAGTATTGGTGATATGAACAATATTCGTACTATGGGAAGCACGCCGCTACACATATATGAGCAAAGCCGAAGTTCCCTTCGATGTGTGAAAGACAAATATTCACCATCAGTATGAAAACTGGCTACTACATTTTTCTAATTTATTTTTTTCGAACATATAAATTGTCGGCAAACAACTGTTGACCAAGTCATTAATTTTAAAGTTCTGTGTTAATAACCATATTAATGTCTGACAAGAATAAAACCACAGTATATTGAACAAATCATACAGGTATTGGAAATATTGAAATTATAATTGCAGGTAAACCTTTGGAATCGCTACTAACGACCTTGAAGGTCTAGATTCTCAGACCAGACTATATTTTCACCCACTGCGCATGCCCAATTAAATACTCAAACCGATGGATCCTTTTCACTTGGAATAGTCATATAGGGTTAGGTCAGACTTCCCGCCTTTTACCGAATAGATCTCTTGTCCTCACCGCCTTCTTTGATAAGAGGTCTCGACCTGAACCCTACACATATTGTCCCTTCCACGTCAAACTATTGAATATGAAAAAATGCGATTTTCATACCGTCACTTTTGAAAAGGCACTAGGCGAGGCACACACTGTGGTAATGTCTCGAAAACCTAGCCCCCAAAATACAGAAGGAATCAATCCTTGAGGATTAAGTATTCAAAACTTTATAACAATGCGTGCCTAACCAAAATAAAAGTCGCAGTTTTTCAAATTCGACAATTAGACATGGTAGCTACGATATGTCGAAATGGGTGATTATCTGAAGATGGACAGATTTCACTTCCTATTATCTCAATAATAAACAGTCATAATTTCGAGCTGCAAAAATTCATACCTACTTAGCGGCATAGGACCTTTACTTTTCACGTAGTAGCCACCCAGGAGTGTCTTTAATTATGAAGAAAAAAAATCTTAAAATGAGGGAGGGAGCTTTTCGAGGATCTCTTTTCATAATTTCGCGGCGAAGTTTATCATATTGTTTCTTTTTTTCTTGTTTGTCTATTTAGTTCTTAGGTTTGGGAACCATTGTTGCAGTTGAAAATATCTCTTATTGTGGCTGGCCCTATCAAAGACAAGAATCAGCTTAATTTAGGGAAAGTTGTGTTCAAATAGCTTGCTAATGCAGGTATGTACCTAACGTATTAAATCCACAAAATCTTTTCTTTTTTTTTAAACTATTTCCTCAACAGCAAGGCATGACTAGCTAGTCCTGGTAAGAATTAGAAAAACATGACCCCAATCTTTAAAATACTTTTGAAATCACAAGGCTTCTAAAACTGGTCAAGCTCAATTATACTGATTGGTAACTACTTTTCGTCACACTTTCAGTGTAGTTTGTATGTACGAACGTAGGTAGGCACCTAAGTAACAAAGACTTCTGGCATTTAATCTTTCACCCATTTTCGGCCCAATTTTTATGGAAAAATACATCAGATAATACGGTAGGTACATACTTGTCTTTCATCCCAATGATATCAGTTTAATAACCATTCATTAAAAACGAAGGGCCGAATTCTTTCCATACATCAAAGAATAGAGTTATTCACTCCCTAATTACTGAACATTTTGGAAAAAATATGAGTATGAGGAAGAGAAATTTTTAATTTTTTTTTTTTGTTTAAATACTGTAATTCGTTTACAAATGAGAATGAACATGAAAGCAAAAGCCTTTAGCATTTCCCATCAAACAATAAGTGTAGAGTGAAAGAATTACTTTAAAACTCACCTCCTTTTTAGAAGTGAGGGAGTGAAGCTGAAATAGACCACAGCCTTGATTCTCCTCAAGTACCTCTACGGAACTGAAGCAAGCTGAGACTAACCATCTGGCTAGCGGTCTAGAACAATCCAAGGGACTCCCAACTTCCGTCCCTTCTCATCCCCAGCCATTGAACCATGTTTCCCTCCAAGCTACACCTCCAAACATTTTCAGCGAGGGAGTGAAGAAAAATCGTCTGGACACACCATTTTTATTTTATTTCTTTATACTGACAACAATAAATAATGAGGCGTATTTTTTTATGAAATGCTGATATAATAACTGACTAAATCAGTTAGTGAATTGAAACAAAAAATTAATTTTTGATCAAATACGAATTTTTAAAGTGCCTTACCTTGGGAGGTGGACACGGTGAGAGTGAAAAACCACCTTTTTAAATTTTTTATTTACTACTTATAAATCTATTTTCGAGGTCGAATTCAGCCTCCATAGTAGAACAAAAGGAGCTGAATAGTTCTGATTTTTTTCAAATGACTGGCATGGACGTTTCAGGTTGAAAAGTGACCGGACGTATGATTTATACATTTTCAGATAATTATCCAAATAGTAAAATTTGACTTGGCCAGTTTAAGTAGTGTGTGTGTGCGTGTGCGCGAGCGCGTGCGTGCGTTCGTGCGTGGGTGCTTGCGTGCGCGTGTGTGTGTATATATTTATATTTATATTAAAATATGTCTAATGATTTATCAAAATTCAGAAATGTAATAGCAATTTATTGCATAAATAAATTTTAATAAACCACTTCATGATAATTGTAAATTCATAAATAAAATAATTTTATTATCCCTTCAAAATTTAAAAGCCAGAACGAAGAACAAAATGAAAATAATTATAAACTCACGATCTAAAAACCAAAGGAAACTTCGTGTTAATTTCAGAATAAGAAAGGTCTTTTGATTGATTTAAAATACTAAAATTATCAATATTTTGCATCCGCGTAATTCATTGAATTTTTAGCACGTGCAATCGTCCGAATGTGTGGATCGAACTCCTAGCAGTAGTTGACGAATATTCACGGTCCTTTAATAAATGTACCAAATACCGACACTAAACGGAAAATACCGGCACCCAAGTTTCGTGCATGGCTTGAGACGAGTAACCGATCCACATTACTAGGGATTCGGCGCGCAGTTGCTCGGTACTAAGTGAATACCCGAATGTGTGGACGCGGCTTAAGCCAAATCATAAGTAACCTTAGTATATTTGTCATCCTTCGGTTACAAATATTTCCAGAATGTCTGCCATTTCTTCACAAGATGCCTATTTTGTACTCCGTTCAGTGCCCAATGCTTTTAGACGTGTTTAATTGCTTTTTAGCTATTGGTGTTTTTATTTTTATTTTCTAAAGGTAAAGGACACAACTTTCCTTTATTTCTTCTTTTTCTTAATAGGTTTAGAATGAAGTCCAAACTTCTCTTAAGTTATTGTATCATACATTCAAAGAACAGTACTTTGTTTTGATTCAAGCAATTACTTTTTATTATAAGCTGGCTATTTAAGTTTATTAAAAAATACAATGAAAGAAATACTTTTCGAATTCTAGCCCGTTAACTAATTGATGATCGATTTAATCATGGCAAAACTACTGATACCAACTTAATTTATACAATAATTATTCTAAAGATATGATATTGGTATTATGTTTTACATTTAAGGCAGTAGTGACCTGCAGAGCAGCTCACCAGTGGAAGATGATCCAGATTTTCCAGATATGGGCCCCTGGATACCATCTCTTTACTTTGAAGAAATGCGGGCAGATAAAGTAATGAAGGGCCCATCTAGTACAATATACGCCTCAACAAAATATGTGGTTAACAAGCCATCCCAAGAAGGGACATCGAATAAAGAGGTAAACAATGTTATTGTAGTCAGAAAATAGTTTTCCAGATAATCTGGCGACAGACGCATGAAGCGGGCCTTGGCCTGTTCATTCATTTTGTCCTAGACGATTCTATCAGCAGCATGTGCTGTCATCCCTGCCTGTTTTATGTCTATAAGGACATTATCCTTCCAGCGTGATTTGCGTTGTTTCCTGGATGTGGTTTCACCTGATGTGTTCTTGTATCCTTTTAAAGAGCCCCTGCAATATTCCATCCAAATGACGCGATCGATCTATTTTATTCCCTGTAACCTGATTAAATAAGAAATACTCAAATCCCAATATTTCACGCATAACTCCGCATTTCTATAACTAGAATACCCTCAAAAGCATAGTTTCCCAATTTTGGATGTGGTCCCACAAAATTTTTCCTTTGTTTACATACATACCTTTGTTTTCTTTATATTCACTTTAAGACCCACCATTTTGGCTTCCTGCTTTATCTTTCTGAAGGTTTCCTTCTCCCAATAATTGTAACGTCATTGGCAAACGCTTGGATTTGTACCATTCTGGTAAATATTGTATTGCCATGGTTCAGTTCTGTTCTACTAATAATTCTGTAACAGCATCGTCCAATTCGTCACCTTGCCTTAGATTTGTGTTCATACCAAACGAACTACTATTCTTTCTGTTCATCCAGATTTGAGTGATATTCTTTTCTATAGTACTCCTAGTTTGTCGAATCAGTTTTTTTTTTTTTTTTTTTTATTTTTTTTTTATTTTATTTAGGGATACTCATTTCGTTCATTGCACTATAGGAGCTGTTCCCTGATCACAGAATCGTACGCTCCCTCAAAATCCACAAAAAATTTCCTTGGAGTGAGGCCGAATTCATACATCTTTTCTCCGAGTTGTTTAAGGGTGTATAATTGGTCTATTTTTCACATATTCTTAAGGAATCCTGCTTAGTACCACCAACTTTATTTTCCACATTACTCCATCAGCCATTGTAAGCCATTTTCATCCCTAATTTGGCTTATATCCCATTTTAGTGTCATATGAAAATTTTCTTGTCTCTTTATTCACTCAAAATGATTCTAAATTCCTGATTTTTTAATCTATGGCCAATCTCTTTTGTTACTTATTTTCACAACCTCCTCACATTCCCTTTCGAAGCATCCATTGTCCCTATAGGTCAATTGACTATTGGAATGTTCCTCCGCTGTTTCTTCTGTTATCTGTTAAAGTATATTCCATTGATCTTCGACTGCATATTCTCATTCTTTAAGAGGTACTTCTGATATCCTTTCTTATAAGCGGCTCTTTAAACTTTTCCCTAATACCCGGTGTGTTTAGCTTATCCGTGCAACATTTCTTTTTCCTAAGAGTAACTTTACTCTGTTGTTGATAAAATCTTAATTTCACCTTTAATACCACCAGACAATGGTTGGGGTCTCCGTCCAGACCTTTATAGGATCTTCACCGTCATTCACTCAATTGAAATGTTCCGATGGTATCAAAACCTGAACTATTTCACTACTTGCGCCATTTGGGGCTCTCCATGCCTGTTAATACTTATTTTTGTTAGGTGTGGCAAATTCAATCATTCGCTCGGCATTATCGTTCGTGTTTTGATGGATACTTTCGTAACCAATATTGGGCAGAATGCCTTTTCTTTACCTACTTTGGCATTAAACTCACCCATTATAATTTTATATTGTGCGTGGGTCAATGATTCACGATTCCTTTCAAGATATAGAAGGCATATTTAGACTCTTCACTTGTCTTCGGTTGATGCGTGAACATTCTGTATGGTGATGTTTCTTGGCCTAATTATTATCCTTAATCTGTAAATGTTATCACTGACAGGTTCGGAGGTATAGTGAAGTATATAGGTTTAGCGAAGCGATTATTTAACTACTCATTCGTTGAGCTATCATTAACCCTGCTCCAAATGTATGCTTATCGACACTTCCACTGTAGAGAATGTCATAATGCTTTCGTTTAAATTGGCCTCTACAAGTCCGATGAACCTATAGCAGCGCAACTATTTCCATTCTGTACAGTGATAATTGATCCAAAAGTTCCCTCAATGCTCCAGGTCTGTATAGTGTCCGTAGGTTTCGTGTGCCAAGAAGAATTGGTCTTTTTGGAATTCCAGGTCGATAACGTTTAGTAGTCCGACTTCCGAGGCAAAAATGAGTTGTGGTATTTGACAAAATTTTTGACTATGGGAGGGTGGTCATCCCTACCCATCAGCCCTCCTCCTTTGACTGGCTGCAGTCCTAGCGTAGCTACTTCAACAAGCGTATATGTGCATAGATATTTTATGGGCGGAGGTTGAAGAAGAAGTGTCCAAGTGGAAATGCTCTCTCCAACCTAATTACCCATTAGTAAAACCTAAATGAATTAGAAAATTCCAACGTAATGCAATAAGAATACTATAAAAATTACGGGTTATACATTTTTTAATTAGAACGTTTGTAGCAGTCATTGAGGAGTTCTTAGTGACTACAGAAAGTAAAGAGACCTCCATCATTTATGCAGGAAATAAACTAAATAATTTATTAAGAATAAAAATTTAACCCTTCTGATACAGAGTAGGTCCAAATTAGTTGGCCAACTTTTTTTCTTATACAAGTTTGGTGCGAATAAATAAGAAGCTATAAACATGGAGGTTTGTTCACATCTCATTAAGGAGCTGGGCAAAAAAAAAAAAAAAAAAAAAAAAAAACCTCAGGTTTTACTTACGTGTTTTGGCTTCACTTGAGGATGCGTAAAAAAAATCGCTTATACTATTATGACAACACTTGATACTGAATGCGTGCAGCAATTAATTCTACAACTAATAAGGCTTAAATCAACTTGATCAACAACTCTTGTAGTCATTAGCAAAAATAACTAGTCCATGGTCCCAAACAAAATTATTGGTGTGCTACTGTCTGAGTAATGATTGAAATAAGAAATTTGGATTGAACAATTCGTTTACAATTGTAACACTAAGTTTCAAGTATACCTTCACAATTAATTTTACGAAGAATTGGGGATACCCTTATGAAAAAAGTGATTTGCCACATGTAATAAAATTAATTTATTTGCTACAAATATTTTGATACAATTATATTTTTTAAAAAGCGTAATTTTAGTTCCTTGGGTCATGTTGGTTTCATTTTAACCATAGGTATCGTGGCGATAGTGAAGATAGGTATAGTAAAGAACAGAGATGTATCATTATAACTAAAGACCGGATTTATATGCAGCAAAAAGATTAAAATATGCCATACAATATGCCAAATTCTCTTGGTTTTATAATGTATTAGTAATTTTCGTTTTCATAAAAACCTTTATTCATATATTTATATTATTGACAAAAATAAAACACCTTAAATACTAAGTTGGAGGGAGCGCTGTATTAGGTAGCCCTGTTGACAGCAGCCCTGAGTCTGATTCTATGTTTTATATTTTGTTTTGTGCCTTTAGGATTGTTTATTGTTTTGTGCCTATTTCATTAGGAAATTATGAATATAATTATTATTGAAACTTATATTTATCATAGTTTTTCTTTTTTAAAAAAATTTCAAAATTTAGTAAAGTTGAAATGTTCAAGTTGCTAAAAAAGTGAAAACATTTTCAAGTAAAAGAATTGAAATAAAGTTAATTCACTATAACTATCACTCGTTTAATCAGATAAATTGAAGTTATAAAGTTCGAAAAATTCTCAACTTCAGCCACAAACTTTATCTTGAACGCAGTGAATTTCACACATTTGAAGAGACTCAACTGACGGACGATCTTCCTGCCGAGTCGCGTGAGATTGGTAGGATCTGCATCTTCTAATTTGTGCCTCACCTAAACGTATTGAACACTCGATAACTAACCTTGTATCCATGAGATACACAGAGATTTCTTTTTCTTACTACAAGTCAATCCTTAAAGAAGAAGGCGGCTCCTCCCACCAATCTTCCTAGCAGGGAGGGATGAGGTGTGTCAGTATTTTTTTAATATTATTTTTCTTATAATTTGAAGATCATAGAAATCGGCGCCCCTTTTATCTCACTGATACGAAGACAGCAGACTAGTGGGGATTTTTGATCAAAGTTTATTTCTGTTTTGTAGTAATATTTTTGTGGTTTTATTCTATTTATTCATTTTTTAGATAATATAGCCACCACTAGTTTTTACGTTTTTCAAATAATAATTATTCTTTTCAAGAATACTGCCCCGTGTATAATAGGGTTACAATCACAGAATTTATGTAGTTATTTTTTCGTTATTATTCTTTCATTTTTGGATATTTATATTAATTCTTTTGATTATTTCTGCTTCCCCCTATTTTGAATTATAGCTCTCACGACTTGTATCCTTACTACGAGAACAGAATATCACAAAATAAAGTTTTGACTTGAATAATCTAGTTGATGTAGCAAGAATCCTCATGTGGCAAATCCCCGAAGATATGAAAAAGGTAGAACGCAGATAAATTTTTTTTTAGCATTTTGATAAAAAGGAATGCCAGTTTCTTATGTCCCACGTCATTTTTTTTTTAATTAAAAGGTATAACAACCCGTACCTATAGTTATTTATTAACCCCTTTTCCCTGAAAAAACGTAGGGTAAAAGTTGAATAAATAATGATTTTAGAGTCATAAATTTCACAGATACGACGACAGCAATGACGTAAGTTTTTTGAGGACAGTAATCGAGTGTTTGAAGTGTTTGCTGGAAGTGATTTCCAAGATACTCAGGTATACGTCGTGTCTCTTCAGAATTGCATAGTGTGAAAAGGCCCTAATACATTCATAATCATCTTAAACATTGTCACATCATTATTGAGGTCGAAACCGGGCACAATCAACAATTAGAAATTAGAGCGCCTATTCAGGTCTTAATCTCTTGTTCCGTTATATCGTTAATAGAACACTGATGTCACCATTAAATTAAAATCAAACAAACAACAGTTTATGGAAACTAAATTTAAATTTAATTTTCAAGATGCTGTCTATAAACTCGAAAAACGTTAGAAATTTAAGAATTGGTGAAGTTATATAAATTTTCTTTTTTTAAATTTGTTGGATAGCAAAAATAAAATACTGTCATTCTATATTTTATTTCATTCTTTCCAATAGGTAACAGAAACTGATATGTATTTACTCAATGCTATAGAAAAATTGGCATATAAATTCGATGCTTTAGAGAAAAGAGTACGAAGAACTGAAGAATTGATATTCCATGTAATGGAAGGATCCAACATTAAGAGACAAGGTAATAAATAGTAAATAAAGTAATAATGTAAAGAATTTTACTATTTATACATGAAAATGTTAATAAATATGGTGTTTAGATGCCTGCCCAGCCAATTTCACGAGAGTGGCAAGAAACTGCTATCACTTCAGCAACAGAGAATACAACTGGAAATCGGCAGCTTCCATGTGCAAAAGCTTGGGTTCAAACCTCTTGGAGATAGAATCGCGGGACGAGTTCATGGAGGTTGTTACATTCATTCAAGCGACAAACCATCTGAGAGGTAATTAACAAAAGTAGGTTAAGGACAGATTGTTGTTTTCTAGTCAAAGATCTTAAGACTAGGTAAAAAGTTTAGGTAAATCGTTATGACGGCAGAGACAGCATTTATGAACTAACGGAAAAACTTAATATGTTAAGAACATATGTTCAGATTTAAGGGAGGATATAATAGCGATTACAGCATACAGTGGTAAATTTGAGAAAATATAAAAATCTGTGGTTATTTGTGAAAAGTTGACTGCTTCATATTTCACTTTTTGCTGATATGAGCAATATTCTAATTTGCTGTTATGTGCTTGTATTTTGTATTATGGAGTTATATTTTTGTATGTCCAAGGGTGTGAGCTAATTAAGTATAAAATTTCATAAATATTGAATAAAAATTGAGCGAATAAAGAATAAAAACGAATAGCTAGGATTATCTGGAATTTTAGTTTCGCTCTTCTGAAAAGTTGTCAAATTTGACAAATCAGCTTTTGGCAAATAGCAACAGAGATAAAACAAGGCTTCATTAATCCGTTTCTTTTCTTTTTAACAATGTTCCTTGCTTAGCACAAATGTCGTTCCGATATCTCTCACATTACACTCCTTAATAAAAATAAAAATAATAAATCTAAATTTCTTTTTATACTTTTTAGACGACTTTTCACGAGTAATAATTTCGACGAAACTTTTTTGCGTTGTTATCCAGAGCATAATAAGGTTTTATTATTAAACAATATCAACCTAGCATCATAAAAAAAAAAAAAAAAAAAAAAAAAAATGGCGAAGGATCAAGAACTTAGATATTTTTCCATTTTTTTTTTTTATAGAAAACTACTCAAACAATTTAGACCTCACTTCTTATTGCTGTTAATTAGAGCCGAAATGATATTTACAATATCAACTTGTCCACCATCTCAAAACGAAATGGATGAAGATTAAAAACCTAGATATTATTTCCGCTTTTCATGGAAGACGAAATGGTGGACGTATTAAACTATCAATTTATCAAAAAAATCAGACCAATGGGCTCTAATCAAATTGGCGGCCAGTCGTTAGATAGTTACAATCTCACTGGATCATCGGATGAAATTGAGTAGATGAGGTAGATTAACTACAATCCACACGAGCTTCTAGACTTTGTAGTATTAGAATCGGGTGATTTTACTTTATTTTTACGTTTTTTGCAGAACTCAACGTTGGAAGGTATCCAATGGCTCTAATCAAGAAATCATTGTTAGGTCCTAGATTCTTCTTCCTGACTCATGTCTTTTTAAAGAAGCACCCCCTTCCCTTCTGTATATATTGTTTTTTTTTGTGATATCTTTCACTAAAGCTAGTAATCAGTAAAATCCCTCAAGTAAAGAAATGGTAGTTTAAAAACCATTCAAGTTTTCTCATTAATGCGTAAGTGAGGAACTTGGATCAGCTTTGTAGCAAGTTCCTACAACACTTGACTGCTCTTTTGACAGAAGTTAACTAGCCTAAATCTCGCATTGTCAGCTATTGATCTTTTATACATGCTTTAGCCATAAAACATATCAATGGACAGCTAATTCTAAATTAGAATCCTATAAAACTTAAAACCTCCTCCCAATATACCAGAAATCATCAGCACTACTAATTATGGTAATGCCTATTATGGGATCAGAAAATCAGAGAGCAAATTCTAAATAAGAAATCTTCATTTTCAGGATTCTTCTAAGGACCCTTTAATTTCTGATATTTTTGCAACAGGCAAAATATCAGCCAACTGGTACATGAAACGAAATTGAATTCCGTATCTGACTCATATGGCTATGGAAGTAAAATATATTTTAAAAAACAAAAACATATTATTTGTTTTTTCATAAAATTTAGAATTGGCATCTTTGTTTAACCTTTAAAAACCACAAGGTCGGGTCAGATACGATCTGGGAGGAGGGAAAGCTTTCCTTTGTAATCTACTTTGCTACATATGCATTGTCCTTAGAGAGGGTAACAAAGGGCATTTTCCCACTTCTGGGTCGTATCCGACCCGCACCTTGTGGTTTAAAGATTAAATCATCACAATCCTTATATTTTTAACAATATTTGATTTAAATGTAGTACAATGTTAGAATTTAGTCTCTTTTTTTGTAAGACAACAATTATACACAAATTTTATTTCTTATACTATTATAAATATAATAGAAACAAATAATTTTATTAATACTAAATGTAGTATGATTTTAAATTCATTTAAAAACTAAATCTTATTACAGGATATGAATTCTGGACTGCTGGCTTAAACCCAGGGCTGCTGTGGATATGGGCCAACAGTGCACGTCCAGTTCTGCCTAAGAAACCCAGTAACCGTCCAGAAGAAAATGTGGTTGGAAGTGGTCGCTGCCTTTCTCTAGCACTTAACAAGGCCAAATTATATCAATACCAAGGGGTTGACTGTGGTCATCGTATAAGATATATTTGCGAGCATGAAGAGAACGCAACAATCAGGGCACTAAAAAGAATACAAAAGTCTCTTCAAATCAGAGAGGGCGATATTGCATGATAAAAATCAAAACTTTCTCCGAAGAACAAAATGTAAATAAAACATTATAAATCATAACTGTACATAAATTGTAATTTTTTGTTAAATAAAACAAGAATATTCCATTTACTACTAACAGCAGGTTCACACTTTTTTTTTCACCTATTAACTAGTCACTCACAGGAAAATAGGCTAGATTAGAAAACTTAATGCTATCTTCTTTTAATTATTAATCGTATTTCCCCCGAATAAAATAGACTATTACATTGGATCGAAGGTCAGTGGTAAGGGGCAGGAATGCATTTTCTATCTTTTTCACAATCCCTAGAACACAATTATGGAAGTTTTGGAGATGTCAGATATACATATATATTTTTTTTCCTGCTACATTTGAGCACTTACAGCAGTCCTTTTTGGGTAAAATGAGCTGAAATTCGATAAGTAGTGTTTTCTTCTAGGCAGATTATTTTAAGTATTTGCGCACCTCTAAAACCCCTCCAAATTGAGTTGGAGGCCTAATAGCCTGTTGCAGAACAATACCATTAAAGTATGGGCAAAATTCGGTATATCAGGGAACAGCCTTTTGGGGTTCTCAACTTTTTCCTCCCTCTTCCGCTTATTTAATATTTTGTATTTTAGGGAAAATACAACTTTAGTGACGGAACTCTGCTGCTCACGTTTTTTTTTTTTTTTTCAGACAAATGTTCATAAATTCCTAAATAGTTAGCATTGCTAAAATTGAATTAGCCCATTTCTTGCAAGTCCTTGAATGACAAACAATTAAGATAAACAAAAATTCAAAGACTGTAGTATAGAGTTCTTTATATTTTGAAATCAACATCAGATCAGTTAATCATAACTAGAAAACTGCCAAGACAGCTAAAAACAATTCAGCTTGTAACCAAGACTTACAAATCTAAGGATTTAAACAGATTAAGATCCATCTTTAAATTTTTAATTTAAAAATATTATCAACATAAAATAAAAAATTAGAAGAAAAATGAGACTTGGAACATTTATTTTTCCTTATGTGATTCTCTTCAGCATCATTGCTATGAAGCTTTAAAAACCCAAATTATATGAAAATAGACAATTTTAAAAAGGATAGAAGAAATAATTTTAAAAAACAAACAATTTATTTATAAATTACAAGTACTTACAACAAAGTATGTATTATATGTCACAAGAGAATTGTATTAAACAGCTGTACAATTAAGTCTTTTAACTAGCACAATTAGGCTTTGAGTGAGTTATGATGAAAAATCACAGTGAAGATTTGTTTCTTTTACAGCTCGGAATGCTCGTGTACTTCTGGCACTAAAATAACATAAAATAAAAATTAACATGATTTTTTTTTCTTACTACAGTAGGTAATACATAAAATAAGAAAAAAGTCTGCACTAACAAGGAGAGTACCAACATGGGAATCGAAGATTCTGATCACTTCTGTATAAGTTATAGGATAGGGTCCCCTCAATGCTTATGCAAACTGGTAAGAGATAATTCACTTTCAGTATCGAGAAACATCAATTTGAAGTTCTTGGTGTTATGTAAGTAGACGTGGCTCCAAGAATGGTTCAACAGTGATTGTGCCCTTGCGGTAACGCGTCTGGTTTACTGCAGGAGATCTACAGTATTTCCCGAAATTGTGAAATTTTCTTTCTATTCTTTTAATGTTTTTTCTCTGATATTTATAAATGATTAAATAATGAATTTAATGAATTCATTATTTAATCATTTATAAATTTTTTGTTTAAACTTAATTTATATAGATGAAAATTTATTCAATTAAGCTATTTTCTATGGTTGTTATTTACTTCTTTTTTTTTTTTTATAAAACAATATTCAATATTCAAAAGTTGACAGAGATATTGAAATGAAATCAAATAAAATAATAACAATTATCATTGTTGCAATAAATATAATAACGAAGTGATTAGCATCATCAAATATAGTTAATTAATTGAAAATTAAAATATTATGAACTGAATTATGAAAATAATTAGTCATTTAAAAATTTTCGTTAATGTCATTATTATTGAATGCATATTGGTAGTTTCTTTTTAAATATCTATTTTCGAATGGAGCACTTTAAAGTCACTATAATTATCTGTTTTGGAATCAATTACCTAAGCGAGAAAGGTTACTTTCATAAGAAGGTTATCTTCTATGATCATCAGCAAAGGTCTAGTTACAATTTTCCTGGTTGTAAAAATTCATCCTCTTAAATTGTATCAATTCAGCTTACTTAAATTTACAAAAATGATTCACCTCCAGGCTGATTGATGAAAGTGGAATATTCATGAATAAGAATGAATTATAATGGTGAGAATATGGTTGACCATGGAAAACGTATGCAGGAGAATCTTGGTTGGGATGTGGTCAATAAATAAACATAAAAATAAGAAAACTTAATATAATGTGTGCCAACATTTTGGCATAAGTTTTAGGTCATCAGGGCTGTACACCTCTCAGTCCTGATGATGGCCTAAAACTTAGGCCGTAACGTTGGCACAAATTATAATAAGTTTTTCTTATTTGTGTGTTTATTTATTGAGAGCATCCCTAACCAAGATTTTCCTACAAGAATCAATAATGTTTCTCATTAACAATTAAAAAAAAAATGTAATTGCAACAATAATAGTTTTATAAAAGATAGGGCTTATAACAGAACTCAATGTCTCAAATGTTTCTATGATGATTATCATTCGAATGAATGTATAATTGTGAGTTAATCTGATGATAAGAGTGAGTGAGTAAAAGTTATCATGAATATATTTGACTATAATAATCACTTTGTTAATATATTTTTTACAATTCCTATTTTTATGGCAATTGCTATTATGTTAATAGATTTCATTTCAATATCACTATCAAATTTGAGTATTGAATATTTTATTGTAAAAAAACAAGTAAATAATAAATAAATAATAACCATAGGAAAAAGCTTGATTGAATAAATTTTCATCTATATTAAATTAAATTAAAACAAAAAAAAATTATATTTAATCATTTATAAATATTATATAAAAAAAATAAAATAAAAGAATAAAAACAAAAGTCACGATTCTGGGGATTCGAACAGAAAATCTTTAGTACTGTAACCAGACGTCTTACTGTGAGGCCACAGTCACTTTTGAACTATTCTTAGAGCCACGTATAATACGTATTACATAATACCAAGAACTTCAAATCGATATTTCTCAAGAATGAAAGTGAATTGCGTCTTACCACTTTACATAAGCATTGAGGGAACCCTATCCTAAAACATATATGAAAGTGATTGGAATCTGTGATTCCCATGTTCGGTACTCTCATAGTAAGTTTAAAAAAAAAAAATTATTTATAATATTGTCGATGTCATGAGAAAATACCCTATGTGCTGAAACTTTATTTTTCAGTAGACTCAAATAAACAGTTTAACCTATTAATAATTTCAAGTTTTACAATAATTATGCCAATGTTTTCGTTTTCTGAGTAGTCAACATGTTTTAAGCTATGTCCCCACAGGTCGATTTTTGATTTTTTCGTTTTTGACATCGCTACCTAATCCTCTCTCATACCTTGAAAATTTGAGTTCCTTTTATAAATTATTTCATTTTTAATACTACCTATTTCATTTGTCATGCTCTCATTATTTATGTTATTAAATTTTTGATTTTGAATGTAACTATTTCCCAATACATTTACCAAACAAATAAAATATTTTAACATAAATACTTTGATGTTATTTTTTTTTGTCTGACTTACGACCAATGTTGATGAACTGAACTCTGTTGTAACTCGAGGACTGACGTACAATCAATATGTACAATACTGGGTGCCAAAGAACAATATGGAGCCAAAATATAAAAATCACTAAAATGGCACATGGGCTATTTTCTTGTGACTTTATAGCTATTTTGTAAAGAAAGATATAAGAGATTATGATTCAATATGGAATGATAGTTGTTATTGTTATATAACCTACATACCAGTGAGATATGTAGACTTTATGATTATTGACCCATAAAAAATCTTTTAAATGATCAAAAGAAGAAGCTATTTGTATGGAGCCATTGACATAAATAGGCTTAGTGACTACTAGCAAGAAATTCAAGGCTACATACACTTAAATTACAAAAAAAAAAAAATTAATAAAAAAAAAGACTCCAACCTTATCAAAAAACAAAACAGGTTTGATTTTAGATTATGGTCAGTCATCTAATGAGGAACTGTGTCTAGTTCCATTAAAATCAGACAAGCTGTAAGAAAATTTGAGTCAAACATCTCCTCAAACAGGAGTTTTGATTTACCCGTAAAGTATATAACTATAAGTAGTTGTCCATAAGAAACATAAAAGTGATTGGAATCTGTCTGGAATCTGGAAGACTACTTTTCATAATTACCCCAATAATTTTGTAGTCATCCTGAAACCCTCACATTTTATATACATAAAAGGGTTGATTTATCCCTAAAGTAACTTTAGTTGGCAATAGATGTGTACCAAGTTTTATCTAAATAAACCTGAGATGTATATAAGCAATAGCAAAACTCTTCATTCGATACAGGAAGGAGTTTAGTTTTATTTACTTTCTGATTATTTGGTATTCCCAATTATATAAAGAAAGAAAGTTTAAAATTGGATGTAACGGGTTAAACAATTCTTTTCAGTCATCAAAAACAATAATCCTCTACTTATTCAAACAACAGTAACACACACAGGCAGGCACGCACATGCGCAAACACCAAATCATTATGGATTAAAAAATCGATGATAATCAAATACCTTGCACTTGTGGAAGAATAGCTTCTTCCTCATGATCTTCAGTTTCTCCAAGTTGTAACTGCAGTCTTTTGATTTCATTGTCATAGTCTTTCCACTCTTCAACTATCCTCATAGCTGCAGTCAGCTTAGCTTCTTTGGTCATTGGGTTGTTGCACTACAACAAATCAATTTTATAGATACTGTCACATGAATTTTTGAATCACATGGAATAAAAAAAAAGTGTAAACTTACAAGATCGATTGTCTTTGCTCTCTTCTTAGAACCATCGTCGCACCAAGTTTCACACCACAGCCACTCTTGTGGAAGTGATTTAATTGCTACTTGGTGTATCATATTATTGGGCAGGTCCTGGAGATAATAAAAAAAAAAAAAACTTATTATAAAACCACCAAGACCATTTAGAAGTACATGCAATAAATTGTTGTCACACTTTAGAGGGCAATTCTTGCAGGTATCCATTAATTATTATTGGAGGTTTCTATTTTTAAAAACATCTATGAATGGAATTTTTCAATTAAATTTAAGTTTTAATGCGCGATTTGAAATTATGAGGCGGAATGCCTAAATTAAGCATTGAGCAAGAGATCTCGGAGAAAGATTTTGGGGGTCTTGAAAATTGGTTCATATGTTTTTTACGGTACTGATTAGGAATTTCAACTTTCTTACCACAAATTTTTCCTAGAAATAAAAAAGAAAAGAAATGTTTTTTTTTTGCTCATACTTTAAAAAACATGCATTATTTGATTAAATTCAAATATTTATTTTTGAAATAAATTAAATAAGATTAAATTACCTACACTTTTGATTCAGTTTTTTTTTTTTGTTTGGTTGCTCTGTTTTTAAGTGAGAGCAATTTGAAATTATGAGCCGTAATGCCAAAATTAATTTTTTTTTTTATTTACATTTCTGGGAAACATTAGAGGTAACAAAGTTCAAATTTGTAATTAGTATTCTAAAAAACATAAATGAGCAAATTTTCAGAACTTCTCCAAAATTTTCCTCCGAGAGGTCTTGCTCAAAGATTACTTAGACATTCTGTCTCATAATTTCGAATCACATTCACTTCAAAATGAAGCGTCCAAACAAAAAAATCTTTAGAACCAAAATTGTAGATGATTTAATGTTCTATAATTTGGTATAAAATAAATATTAGAATTTATTCTAATAATGCAAGGTTATCAGGAGGTATGGACAAAAAACACACCTTTTTTTTATACTTCCGGGAAAAATTCGAGGTCAGTACTTTATAAAACATAAATGAACTAAATTTTCCTCCGAGATCCCTTTCTGGTCTCAACTGGGTGGGAACCAGATGTTTTTGGATTTTCAATTTTGATTCTTCTGTCAAACCGAATCCAACATTTGATGTACTCATTTCACACAGAATTTCTTCTTCTTCTTTCACTTCTCCCTTTTGTGCCTCTCAGCGTAGGGGAGTGCATAGACACGAACTCTACTCCTCTCTGTTCCTTACTAGATTCCTGACCAGACGGAGATCTTTGCCTCTTCCTCTGCAAAGTCTATCAATATATTCCAAATATGACATTATTGGGCGTCCTCGAGGTCTTTTGCCATCAGGAACGTAGTCCACCGTCTTCAATGGGTCCCAATGTTCCTCCATCCTAATCACATGACCATTTCAATTGGCGGGTTTGCAGAACCTCCTTCAATGGGGTGACCTCCAGTTCTTGTCATATCCTCTCTTAGCGAACACTGTCCCTCCTAGTCCTAAAGACTGTTCTTTGCAGAAATTTCATTTCAGCAGCAGTGACCCTGCTTTCCTGCCTGTCTGTCAGTATTCAGCTTTCAGCGCCATACGGAAGTATGGCTAGGTACACAAATTTGATTATATGGAGCTTAACGTCCTCAGCCACCTCTCGCTTTTCTATGACAGTATTGCAAATTTGGTAGTAGACTGCATTTGCCTTGCTTATTCTGTTAGATATTTCGAAGTCCACTTTCCCAGATCTTTCTATGACTGTTCTTAGGTAGGTAAAGTCCGTGATCACTTCCAATTCCTCTCCATTGCAGTGTATATGCTGCCTTCCTACTTGTAATACCTTGCTTTTGCTGGTATTGATCTCCATCCCTTTTCGAGGAAGTTCCTCATACCATTCAGTCACTACCTGCTGTAACTTTTCAACTGAATCAGCGATAAGAACAACGTCATCGGCATAGAGGAGCTGCATCACCACCGGATGAAGGTTTCTTCTCTCCAGGAACGTCCTCTCTGTTCTTTTACAGATGGCTGCCATTTCATCTATATAAATTAGAAATAGCAATGGGCTTAAACTATCTCCTTGTTTGACCCCCTTGTTATGTTTAAATATAAGAAGGGGGTCAAATAAGGAGTAATCGGAGTATTAAGTAATCGGACTCCAACCCGTTCAACCGAACAACTCCCTTTGGGTGTTGGTAAATGAATTTGATGGCCTCCACTAAGTTCCTTGGGGTGCTCTTAGCTCTGAGAGCCTCCCATATTTCATGTCTGGGAACCATGTCAAATGCAGCTTTAAGGTCAAGGAAAACGAGGTATATATTTTTATCCCGGTCCCTAGATTTCTGGTGAACTTTTCTTAAGGAGCTATTTCCTCTTCTTCTATGAGCTCGTCAAACTCAGCCTCATTCCATTATCCTTCTGGATCCACTGGATACATATCGTCCTCACCGAATTGCTTATTGTAGTGCTTACACCAGACCTCCAGAATGGTTTATCCTCCGTGATCACTTTCACAAGCTCATTCTTCACATTTACTTTTGCGTCCTCTTAGAGCTTTAATTTTCCTCCAGAATTTCTTAATGTTCCACATGATCCTGGTTCAATTTCTCTCTGAATTTCTTCCATGATTTTTGTTTCATGAATGTATGCAATGTATGTAATTCATGTATTCATGCATGTAAATCTTATCTACTAATTATTGTTTGGTAATTAAATATTGTTTATTGTTATATTTACTGGTAAAACTCCAGAATGGTAACCCCAACATGGAGGACATGTAGATTTTTAAGACCTGGATGATCTGGAGTTTTATTGAATAAAGGAAATTGTTAAAATAAAATACAGTAGAATCTCGATAATTCGTATGGTCAAGGGTTCGAAAGGTAAATATGAATTATCGAGTTATCCAAAGTATTGAGATTTCCAATAATCGGCGGTAAAAAATAGGAAATAACAAGATTAATACAAAATTGTAAACCGACCGAAATTAATAGAAACGATTGCTCTCTCACTTACGCACCTCTCCTCTTGAAAAGATTAAGAGTTAACCAGATTTTTATTTGGAAATTCGAATTATAAGGCATTTACATTACTTGGAAGATGAAAATAAATACGAATTATCATATATGAACCGGATTGCAGTGTTTTTATACGAAATAAAGGGAGACTTTCAAGAGACCAGAAAATATATACAAATTACTGGGATATGAATTGCCGAGTTCTACTGTAATATAGTTTAGCATATGGTGTGATCGATATATCGTTGTAAAATATCGATATAATATATCGGTTTTTCAACTCCGATATATCGCGTGTCGATATTCCAACCCTATTCTCAATGAATAGTTTTAGCTTCCAAAATGCCTATACCCTGACTTGAGACATCTGATTCGCAAACCCGCTATAGTTATTAAAGAAATAACAGTTATTATATTATAATTGTATAAAGTTTGAATGTTATAACAACGAACATTTATATAGATAATCGTGTGTTCAGTGAGCTTTCAGTTTACAATATATTCTACTAAAAATGATCTTAGGCAGATGAATAAATAAAATTAATTTCCTATGACTTATAATTAATTTTTTAATTATGCCGTTGTTTTTTAAAATAAAATCGTTAGCAGGGCGTATTATCTGTCATCTTAAGCCAAACAGATGTCTGTAAATGTAGGAGTTGTGACAGTATTCTTTTTCATATTAAGCAAGTTTTAGCTGCTAACATGAGGAATGGGAGGACTGATTATCTTGTAGATTTGACAACACTCGTCACCCATCTACTTCTAGCTAGATGCCATCCGAAATCTCTTGGACTATAGATGATGGTTGAGGGTACAATGAAAAACTATAACATATAGTACATTGAATGTTTTAATGCGTGTCAATGTTTATACCTACTTTGAAGGCCTTCTTCAGAAAAAATATCGGTGCAATTAGGTTCTGATAGTTAAAATAGAGTAAAGAAGGAACCAGTTCTAAGATAAAATTTAATTAATCTAATTTTAAATAATTAATTAAAAAAATCATTTGATTTTATAACCTTTAGGGAATGACAAAATACCTGATCAAGGTTGGACAAGCTGTTAGGATCTTGGCTAAGAGCTTGGTACTGCCCTCTGAGCCTGTCACCCGCAGCTATTCTCCTAAATCTTTTGAGATCCACTACATAAAGAGCACTAATATGATACTTCCTTCCTTGTAAGTGGTTCCTCCAATAGCCGCTCTTCCAGAACCTATGAACAAATACAATTTTCTGTGTTAAATAAAACTTATAACATATTCAATCCATTTGCTTAAAAGAATAACTGCTATTAATGCCTCAGTGGAAGATATGAAAATATGATTTTTTTTTTTTTTTTTTTTTTTTTTCACGAAATGGCCTTTTAAGGTCACGCGAATATCATAACTTTTCTAATTAGGTATTGATAAATTATTTGCCACTTCTATAAATTTGTTTTATTGAAAACTAGTTTCGAATGTTATATATTCATCCTCAGTTCTAAAAACACACAAAAAATTCAAAAATAAGCAATTCAAAATATAGTTGGTATTATTATACATATTAAATTATATAAATCAGTATTATAAAAGATTTATGAATTATGAATTTAATTAAGAAAAGAAATCAAATACATGTTGGTACTCACCAAGGTTTATTAAGGTTTAAGCACTTGAAATAATAAAATCCTTCAAATCCAATATTTAAAACTCAACTTATCCCTTGTCGATCCACCGACTCTCAGTCGTCAAAGCTTTGAAACCTCTCAGTTTGTTCAACACTTTTATGTAAGCCCTAGTAAGAATTTAAGAAACAAAATTGGAATTCGTCACATCTCCATGAAATTCCCTTTCTTTTGATACCTTATTCATCAAAATCCATTGCTCCTGAGAGCCGGAATAGGGATCTATAGTACCGTTGCATTGGCTTTTTTTTCTCAGTCGATAGATTTTTCTGTGTTAATCTTTTTCATATAGTTTATTTTATTCAGTATGATTAATGTTATAAAAAGGACGAAGACTAGTCAAGGTGAAAACTATTAGAAAAGTAAGAAGCTACTGTAGTTTTAAAGCTTCTTCCCTGAGCTATCAATTTTGTAATTCAGTTTTTTTTTCTCCCGGGAGTATACCGTCTTCTTTCTGATCATTGTCTACCCTTCCAGAAGACTATATATTTGTCAACTGAAAGAAGACAATATATTCTCTAGAGAAAAAAGCCAGAACAAAGGATAAGAGACAATTATTTTTATTTTATTTTTCCATAAATTATAAAACAGAATAAATTAATGTATATTTAGTAATTCTTTATAATCTACAAACAATATTATAATTGTTAGGTTTGAAAATAATTTTTTCTATTAAATTCCCATTGGAAAGATTTTAAAAATATACTCAAATATCTAGCAACAAATAACTTATTTGATTTCTACTAATTAAAAGTAATTATGGCATATTGTTATTGTAATATATATATATATATATATATATATATATATATATATATATATATATATTATTCTTGTTAGTATAACCATTATATAAGTGGCATAAACTAAGCCATTGCACATACATTAATTAATTATGCATAAGCTATGTCTTTGTGGCCAATACTTATTATTGGGAACTTCCACTTTTATCTATTTTTTAAAAATAAAAAAATGTTGCTACTTGGTGATTTAAATAATCCATCCAAGTTTTCAATAATATATAATTTTGATAACTGCTCACAAAATTTTCTGTTCCTATGATGAAATAAAAGATAATATACCTCTAACTAAAATTAAATCACTACAAAAAAAAAAAAAAACTATTCATGCCTTTAAGAAATCTGTTTGTTCTAAATAATTACATTTAGTTGAGTTATAATCATATTTATAAAGTTCTAATAAAAATTTAATTATAACATAGTTGAAGAGAATTCAAAAAAATGTTTATAGGTAACTTTTGAGTGCAAATTTGAAGTGGAATCACTCAAAACATTTATAATATGTATGTTTTATTTTAATACATTCTTAGTAAAAGAATATTTATGAATAACATCCCATTACATGTATTTTGTAACTTCAAACAGATTATCATATATTTCAATCTCACTGATTCTTACCTGAAGCCATCCATTTCTGTCCTACTTTCACAGAAGGGAGTATATCCATATGGTGCCCCACCTAAGTCCAAATCAACTAATTCTTTCATATCTGCACGCACAACCTACAAAAAGAAATGTTCAATTAACTAAGATATTGTATCAGATAGAGAAACACAGAACTTAAGTAACTTTAAAAATTAAATGAATAATTCTTTATTTTTAGTGAAGAATACCGAAGTGATCTTTGATATTACTGAAAATTACCTGGTCTGCATCAACAAATATTATTTTCTTTACATCCAATGGGAAAAGGACATCAAGAAACAGAATTTTATATCCCCAAATGATCCTCTGTTTTTCCGTTTGTTGATGAAGCCATCTAGGCCACTTGTACTGAACAAGTTCATACTGGAAACCATAATGCTTAGCCATACGAGGAAGAAAATCCTAAAATAAAGCATTAGCACAATTAGGAAGACTGAAACAGAAATTCTATCAAACAAAAGTTGGCGCTTTATGAAACAAAAAATTAAAAGGAAAACCTAGTAATATCCTTAATTTAAAGGAGTATTAACAAGGGAAATTAAAATTAAAAATAATGAAGTTGATAATTTTGTCCTCTAGAGTCATTTTATTTTATCACTAGACTCAATATTACCATTGAGTTAAAAAATAGTATATTTAAGGAAATAGTATTAAAAAGACGTGTAATACATGCTAATTTAATGGTATTGAAAATCATACCTTCAGAGTAGGAGAAAGATAATTCTTTAAAAACCAAAATTTTACAGGGGTCTTAGTGTTTTTAAGTACACTTAACATCATGATACGTAAGAAGCGTTCGTACAGATGACCTGAAGCGAGAGAGAATATATTAATTGGTTCTTGTTCCCCTTCAACATTATCTGTCTTACTGCCACCTCCAAACGTACTGTAACAATTAAAATATTTAGTAATTAAACATTTGTATAGGTAACTATATTAAAATATCTGATGTGACACAACATGACAATAATTCAGTGGTTAAAAAAAAAGATGGAAAGAAGGGAAAAATAAACAAAAACAGTTTCAGGTAAAGCACCACTTTCGGCCGGCAAGCCAATTTTAACCAAAATCTAGAATGTTATTTGTATTGATATAGAAGTTTTATATACAAAATTTGAGATGTATTAGATTATGTTTTAATATCATTTTTAATGAGTTTATAATGACCTTCATGTAAAATATCACTTCCAGCAAGCCAATTTTAACCAAAATCAAGCATATTATTTTTATTGATATTAAAATCTTATATACTAAATTTGTTTTGTTTTTTGCATTATATTTTAATATTATTATTGATGAAAGTTTATTATGATGCTCAAGTAAATCCCTTCTGGTTTGCCAATTTTTACCGAAATCTAGTATTTTATTTATATTGATATAAAATTCTTATATACCAAATTTGAGATATATTGCAATATAATTTTTGATGAAAGTCTAATATGACGTTAAGTTGTACCACTTTTGGCAATCTAAATTTAACAAATTATTTACGTTGATACAAAAGTCTTTTATACTTTTATTATTGAGATGTATTTTAATATAATTAGTAATTGATAAATTATTTGCCACTTCTGTAATTTTGTTTTTATTGAAAACTAGTTTCGAATGTTATACATTCATCTTCAGTTCTAAAAACACACAAAAATACAAAAATAAGCAATTGTTATTGCAAAGTGTTAAATAAAACTTATGACACATTCAATCCATTTATTTAAAAGAATAACTGCTATTAATGCCTCAGTGAAAGATATTATGAAAATATGATTTTTTTTTTTTTTTTTTTTTTCACGAAATGGCCTTTTAAGGCCACGCGAATATCATAACTTTTCTAATTAGGAATTGATAAATTATTTACCACTTCTATAATTTTGTTTTATTGAAAACTAGTTTCGAATGTTAACATTCATCTTCAGTTCCAAAAACACACAAAAATTCCAAAATAAGCAATTCAAAATACAGTTTGGTATTGCTATACATATTAAATTAAATTTATTAATACACACACATATATATATATATATATATATATATATATATATATATATATATATATATATATATATATATAATAAATATAAATTGCTATTATAAAACATTTATGAATTTAATGAAGACAAGAATTCTATCAGGGAATGCCCCTGGTACTCAGGAATGATGATCTTCATATAGCTACAGTTCAGGAAGAAATTAAAAAATTTGCTCAGTCACATCAAGGGAGACTACAAGGGCACACCAATGCTGAGGCCGTCCATCTCCTCAACTTTAATACCCTAGTTAGAAGATTAAAACGACGAAAGTCCCGTGAGCTTGTTTAAAGTGATAGCCAAATAGTGATAGTTTGAGGTCAAGTTGAGAGAAAATTAAAACAATATTATGTATATTTGTTTTTTTTTTTGTAAGTATGTTAGAACTAAATTGCTAATAAGCTAATTACGAGCTTGATTGTGATCTCAATAAATAAAAAATCTAAAAAAAAAATGGAAACTTTCAGCAATCTTTAGCTTTACTAAAATTACCTAATATAAAATAAACGTTGAATTTATTATAAACAATAATAAATAATTATGAGATTATTATTTAAAGAATTTATCAAATTTTAAGAATCTAACAAAATATTTAATTTAAACTAATATTTATTTATTTTTTTAAACTTTCAGTATTATAAACTATGTTTTTAAAATACTGAAACCGTGCCACAAATAAATAAGCAGTTAAAAAAGTTTATGATAAAAATGAGTTTACTCCACATTAGTTTATTAATGCTGACTAATACATTGTATATAAATGGCACTAAGAGAAAAAAATAAAATAATTTTTTTTTTTTTAAATATAGGTAAATTTCGCAATGTGAAATTACAAGATTTCTATAATGGCTAAGTTATATTAAACTTATAAACAAAAAGGTATTTATACAAACATTTATAGATAATTACCGTTTATAGAGAACATAAATAAGGATGAAATAATTGTTTTATACAATAATCAGGTAAACCAATAAAAATACCAAAATATTCTTACTTTGTAATAGAACCCCACAAACTAGACTGTTCTTCAGTATCTTCTCCCAATAAGTCTATTCCACTTTTATCCGGTTTTTTTGTTACCTTCAGTTTGACAGTGTGAGCTCTGAACGAGCTAAGGATTACTTTAATTTCAGATGAATTTACTGGATACTCTACACCTGCAAAACTAACAAAATTCATTATCAACGAGTATTTATAACAAGCATTCTGTTTAATAAACAAGGTATTTTTATCTTGAAATTAAAAATTATAAAAAAGGATAACTTTTATGAATATATTAATATTTTTTACTGCAGAAATCTAAAATATTTTTTAAGAGTTACGATCAAAAATTAAAAAAAATATTTTTTAAATTTTACCACAATATAAATATCAATTTTAGGCAATGGTAAGAAAACATAAATTTGAAAAAGAAATAATAAACAGTGTCTGCCCAAAACTGTACTCTTAAATGGATAATGCTCTCAGAGTTCTCCCAAGAAATAAGTGGGTGACCCTTTCTCGGAGAGTTTGTAGGTTTGGAAGTGATGTCTAATCGACACGCTCCTGCTCCTCTCTCTGAAAGTAGCTAGCGAAATAAGAACCAATTTGGTAGGTATAAGAGCACTCTCCAACATTTCCTTTTTAATTTCTCTTTAAAATGACAAAAAATTGAGAATCTGAGGGAATAATTCAACTCATTGCATTGTAAGAAATAAATTTGGCATAATGGAAAGTAAAATATCTATAGTATAAAGATAAAAGAAAAAAAAAATTATGAAGAGATAGGAGATAGGAATGGTAATAATGTTCAGAGAAAAATACACTATTTGAGAAATCAGGTAATATAATCAAACATAATTGTTTAAATCCTGTAATAGTACCTTCTCAGAAAGTATTTTATTACTTATCCTTTTTATTTTAATATTCTTATTACTTTCCTTTAAGAATTAAAAAAATAATAAAAACACGGAAGCTGAGCCTAGAAATATCGCACCATCTGGCCTTATTTCAACTTATCTGAAATTTATCATCCCTGGCTTGTCTGCTTTCCCATTAAAACCTCATTTTGAATTAAATTAAAAAAAGTGCATGGCAGGAACCAAAATTCTTCCTTCTTTTTAACAAAGCACTTAAAAGTCTGAACACTTGACACTCTACATTTTTTGAGTGTGCATTCTGCTGAAAGTTCTTGTGAATAAAATAGTGGTGAGGAGCTCATTAGAGACTCTCAAGAGTCGAAATAGATTCACCTCTCAAATGGACAGATGCTTGAGAGTTACTCTTAAGATTTCTTGCATGATTCACTCTCAAATAGACAAGTACCTTCAGATTTCACTTACCTATAACCAGTGATGTCATAGAGAGCTTCTGATCTACCATGACGCAGTCTCAACTTCCATAAGCCTGGATTGGCCTAAATAAAAAAACAACATAAATATAACATATTTAAGAAATAACAAAATAATTCAATAAACCATTTTATATTTGCTTATTTTTTCAATAGCACTGACAAGTACAGTATTTTCCTTTATAAATTAAAATTATTAGAAATATAATATAACCATTGAGAAATTTCTTTCCGTTTTGTTCAATGGGCCCTAGGAGCTGAGAAAAAAATAGAATAAAACATGCTGAAAATGCTTTATTTTATATCTCGAATTTGAAACATGATATAGGCAAGTTTTTCCAGCTAAACATTTATTTTTTAAAGTACATTAAAGAAAAAATATAAACATTAAAAAATAATTGATTTTTGGTCAAATAAATTTAAAAAAGTGTTTAATTATCAAGTAAACTTGGCCTAGAGATTTTTCACAACAAAAAGGATGGCAGATTTGGATTCAACACATCAAGAAACCATAGTACTAAAAATATCATCGAAAACAAAAAAAAAAAATTCAGTTCTGATGGTGCTCAAAATTTTGAAAGCCACAAAATTATGTTTGGTTTTGTAGCTTAGTATCTCATCTTCAATTCAACCGATATTGACGTTCTTGAATTCATTCAAAAGAGGGGAGTTTCTTCTTTACATACATATAAAAACTATTGCATTATCTAGGAATGTCAGTGTTAAAAAAGGAGATCACTATATAAGTTTTTGCGGATAACGTTGTTTCTAAAACATGTAGAAAGATCACGGTTAAAGCAAATCGTGGAGTTTAAGGACCTTTACCGATAACCTAAATTTGGTTTGAATCATTTGAAGGGTTCCTGATTTATAAGCGATTAATTGAATCTTAAAAAACATTTGAAGGGTTTTTGGTAAAATTTTTTATTTATTTTTAGATTTGCTCGAAAATTTGAATATAGAGGTTTTTCAGAGTGCTAAACCAAATCTGATGCCAGTTTTGAATAAAAATATTCTGTTAATATACTTTACACTGTAGAACATCGTTTTCATTACATATAAATTAATACACTCTTCAGATCAGCTCTAAAATTCAATTTTTTCTTTTAAAAATTGAATTACTCTAAACTTTACTATTTCTGAATTACGAAATAATATTTTTATATTACACATAAATATGGCCTTAATGACTAGATTGTTATATATGTACATATTATAATATAAAAACATTATTAGTTATCAAGAAATAGTAAATATTACACTTTTATAACACCGCTATAAACATTATCATAAAAAAGAAAGAAAAAGTAATACTAAAAATTGGAGCAATCTAACAGGTCTATTGAGTTGTATGTACTATAGAACAGTAATATTATAGAGTAAAAATATATGATTTTACTCGGAAAATGTTTATAGCGGTGGTGTAAATGTGTAATATTTACTATTTCTTGATCACAAATAAACTTTTTATGTTATGATATGTGCATGATTAGTTACCCAGCCTTACTTGGGTTGTCTTAGTAAATAGAATTTAATTTGAGTATTTAAGGCCGTGCTAATAGTATAATAAGTAATATTCAAATTTTTTTTTAAGATTCAAATAATCGCTTATAAATCAGGAACCCTTCAAACTATTCAAATCAAATTTGGGGCATCGGTAATGGTCCTTAAACTCCGTAATTAGTTTTAGCCCTGGTCTTTCTACGTGTTTTAAGAACAACATTATCCGCAAAAAACTTCAATTTTGTTTTTATATGGTAATCTCCTTTTTTAACACCTTCTAAGATAATGCAATATTTTTTGATATGTATGGAAAGAAGAAACTCCCCTCTTTTGAACGAGTTGAAGGATATTGATAACAGGAAAATATTTTTTCTGTTTTCGATGATATTTTTAACATGAAGGTTTTTTGATATGCTGAATCCAAATCTGCCATCATTGTTGATGTGAAAAAAATCTTTAAGCCAAGTTTACTTGATAATTTAAGCATTTTTTTTAATTGATTTGACCAAAAATTGATTATTTTTTTAATATTTATATTTTTTCTTTAATGTACTTTAAAAAACAAATTTTTAGCTGGAAAAAGCATGCTGATATCATTTTTCAACCTTGAGATATAAAATAAAGTATTTTCAATAAATAATTTTTTCTCAGCTCCTTGGATAAAACTGTATGATATGGGCTGACTTTTTTTCGTAGAATCACCCAACAAATTTTTATCAAAATCGGTGACGGACACATCATGCGCTCCCCTTGTGAGTCCAGTATACACTGCCACATCATTTGATCCATTTAAGAGTAAGTTTTAAAATAAAGAAGAATGTTTTAAAGTTTATTAAGCTTAGTTGCTGCTGATATAGAATTTATAAATATATTAAAATTATATAAAGGCTCGCTCACTCCACAAATTTTAGTTTTTAATGCTTGTCAAAATGGTTCACTAATTACAATTTTTTCCTGAACTCAGACTGAAGACCACAAGAAAAAATCATGGAAGTTCCAGGAAGCCAACATATGTTTCTATGAAAGTCAGATTGACTGCTTGAAACATATAAAAGTGTTTATTTATTTACTCCCCCCCATTGATTGGTAAGTCACTAATTAAATGTAACTTCAATGCTTTATTTAAAATACTTAATTTTAATGACTTTTTTATTTCTTATTAATTTATTAATTTCTTTAGTTTTAGAAGATATAGAATGGAAATTGTATAAATAAATAAAACTAATTTAATAAAATTTAATGCCAAATGTTCGATAAGGATCATAAGAAAAACTTTAAGCATATTAATACTTAATTTAAAAAGGATTAATAATCTCATCCTACTGAACATTATAAGAAAAATTTAAAGAATACCTTGAGCTGAAAGTAACCTAGGTTAGCCATAACAATAGTATCAAATTCAGTCGGTGAACGGTCAGTTCCCAATGTTATCTGAAGTCCTCTTGGGGGAGAGCCAAGAACTGAGTCAAAGCAATGCCCTTCCACGATTAAATACTCTAATTCAAACTGACTAAAAAAAAAAAAAAAAATATATATGAAATTGATACCATACTTAATAAAAATAAATAATGACAATATTATAACAGAGGCCAGTGGTGTTGATTAGTTAGAAAGCTGGAATTGCAATGTGTAAGCACTGTAAGACCAAATTCACTCTCCCCTTACATTATTTTAACAAAATAAAGAAACAGACAAACCTGTGCACATTGGAATCAACTTGATCAAGTTTGATGTTATCAAGATCATGAGGGCTCGCAATATTTTCTACCATCCAATTATCAGGCACTAACATGTTCTGAGTCAGTAATGGAGTACCTGGCATGTTGGAAAACCTTGCTACAGGGCCTGAACCTAAACTACCACTTGATGTAAACTGCAACGTTGGTTCCAGGACATAACGATAAAAGCTGAAAATTAAAAAAAAAAAAAAAAAACATTAATTAAAATAAAATTTCTAATGTTTGAGGATCTTTGTAATATTTGAAAAAGAAATCAAAGTAAAAATTCCTTGGATACTAAAAGATGGCCTAAAACTTAGGCACAATTATATAAGTTCGCATTATAGTAGTCTATTTCTTTGACCGCACCCCCCGACTAACTTCTCCCTTTAAAAAGTAAAAATTCCTAAATTGTGACTTTTCCCTATTCACTGTTCTCTTCATTGTCATGCTGGTCATGAAGTTAAGAGTATTTTGATTTTATAGGTTAATTAAACTATTAAAAGATGGTTTTTGTATGCAAGATATATGTATAATTTTCTTTGTATTTCTGACATAACCTGTCACGTTACAAGACATTTTAAACACATGATCCATCAGATAAAACCTAATCTCTTAATTATGAGAGATCTCTGGGCTTAACAAATAATAAAGGAAAATTAAAAAAAGAAAAAAAAAAGATAATCAAGTCATCTCAAAGATAAATAACTGTGAAAACATTAGTGTAAGGAGAGTAGTGTATCGAGGTTGAGAGGGAGTTCCAGAAGTTGGAACTTTAGGCTAGGACAGATTGTTAGAATGGTTGCTGCATGGTAGAACCCAATGAAACTTCTAGGGTTAATGCTTCAACTTTGTTGGAAGGATGCTTTAAGAAGAGGAGAGTAAATTGTAGAGGAATTAGCCAATTAAGTACTGCCAATGCAAGAAGAGGAATAACAATTTTAACTTAGAATAATGGTGAGAGGCATGGGCAACACAAACATAAATGCTTAAGACAAATCTCAGACAGCAGTTCTTGAGCCTTTTCAACTGTCAATCTAAGAGACTTCATACATGATAATACCAAAGTTGAAATGGGGAAGATGAGGGATAACTTACAAAAGTTAGCTGGATAAGTTTGGTTATAAAGGATAGACAAGTTATCTAGTCATATGAGGATCAGGTCTAGGCTAATATAGAGGTTCCTTACACTGAAGTAAACTTTTATGGGGTAAGAGTCAATGGAAAAAAGAGGAATTTCAAACTATAACAATGATCATCCATTTTTTTAGTTTGATTCCAAATTGTTAGCTGTGATCCAAGAGCATATCATATTGAGGCTGACTTGGGTTTTTAAGATGACACCTATAAGCTTCTTAGGGAAAAAGGAGAGGCACATTTTGGAATTATGGGCATAAAAGTTGGAAGAATGATGATTTTAGGATAGAACTGATGTCATTGATATTAAACGGACCTAAGATGAGGCAGAGGTAATCAGATAAGGAAAGGAAGGACGAAGACGAAACACTTGGACAACTTGTTAAGTGCCAGAGATAAAGAAAAAGAATCACACTATTGGGCGAGAAAAGGCAGGCAAGTGTCTATATAACAAAGAATTGATAAGTGACAAAAGATTTGATTGAAATATGTGACATTCCCAACTAAGTTTAAAAAAATATAAACATGTACCTTTTCAAAGGCATATCACTGTTCTTCTCGACACAATTCAAGAAAATTCTAATATCAGCCCGAACAACTTGCTGGAGAGTTGAAAGAATGTAGCCAACTATATGTGCTCCACTGGATACAGGGTCTATGATAGCAACTAGGTCAAAGGCTGGCCCATCATCATTTGCCATCAGTTTTACAACGCTAAAAAGTATATAAAGGAATATATATAAACAATGCAATAAACAGTACTCCACTGTTAAATAGACATTAATCATTCTGACCTGTGCTCTTCACCGGCAGGTGTTATTTCAAAACGGCTTTTTGATTCAGGGCGTGATGCAAGGAGGGATACAGACTTCATAAGCATATCACTTGTAACAGTATCTAAATCTAAAAACAGCAAAATTAGTAGATCAAAAGATTTAGGCAAACTTTGAAAATATATTTAATAATATAAACAATTTAATGAACATTAGCCATTCATAAAAAGCATTTCCATAATCATTAAAATCAAAAATTGAAATAGGTCAGGACCTAGTTTAAGATTTATCTACTTATTCTTTTATAAAGAAATAATGAGTAAACAGAAGGGACAAAATTCCTAACAGAACAATAAGATACACAATGAAAAAAAAGATTTGTAAAGTAGAATTTCTAAAAATGTCTCTAATAATTTAACTAACCCTCAGAATTTGCTGCAATTGCAGTATATATTTTGTCAACATATGTAGACAAAGAGAACCTTTCAAGAAGTGAGAAGTCATCAACAGTAAAATCTTCACCAGACTGCAATGGACCAATGAGCCTCCCATTGTTGATGATTCCTCTCACGCCTCTATCGAAATTGAGAATCTCTTTTGAAAACTGTCTGTGTAACTGGATCACAGTTTCTATTTCCTCCTGGTCTGGCTGGTCAACAGCGACATTCAATTATTTCATTAATAAATATTATTTAGTGAAAATAACAAGCATTGCTATGTAAAATAAAAGTTGTTACTAACAGAGACACCGTAGTCACTGAAGGTTCTGACTCCTGCCTCTATAGCCGGGAAATCTTGTAATATGTCCTTAACTTTCTCCAGAGCTGTATCAGTAGGAAGCTGCTTCAACACAGTAAGTGTGATCCTGTTTATATCAGAGCTAGGGCTTTTAGACTCCCTTTCGTTAATAATTATACCGATCCTTATTTTCCCACTTCCTTCCTAGTAAATTAAACAGAGAGAAGGTAAATAATTGTTAGGAGAAGGAGAAGGGAGGTCACAAAGTTAATTTCAGTATTTTTTAGGAAATATAAATTAAAACATTTGATTTAAAAAAAAGTTTAATATAAATCAGATAGTGTGGTTTCTATGGGAAACTGTTTTACAGGAACAATGAGGATGTTCAATACTGAATAAGTTGCACATAAGAAATTACTACCTTAGAACTTACCATTTGTTCGATTGCATTCTGAAGAACAGATCTTCCATCTTCATTCCTGAGATCACAAACAATCCAGTTAGTCAACAAATGTATTCCTTGCTTTGAAGATTTGCTTGACAAATAAGATATCCCTGAATCAATCATATCAAAAGTAAGCTTATTTGTAAATTTGGGAAGTGGTAAATAGTGACTTCTTGTTGCAGAAAGTACTCTCTCATTCAACCTAAAATATAATATTCATCAGATAAAAAAAAAAATCATAGGTATCTTAATAAATATCAGATAAAAAATCATGACACTAATTAAATATTTAATTAATGCACAACACCGAACTTCAATAGTTACATCATTAGACTAAAAGTAGTACCTAAAAATCTTTGTTTTAATAAGTATTTTTGCCAATTTCTTCTTGAAACATAGCTAAAATTCTAAAATATGAAAAAAAATTCTTAAATATAATTTAAAAAAATTGAAATAAAAATTATAACCAATAAATAATTATATTAATACATGTAAGTTACTGTTTTTAAAGTAATAGTTAAAAATAAAATCAAACCTTGGCATTACGTTTGGTTGATTCATGATAAAATCAATTACATTATCCTTATCAGTCAATTCTCCTTTATAAACAGCTTTTTGAAGATTTGGTGTTTGAACCATTATTTCATTCAGGACTGCTTCTTCAAATTCATCAGCATTTAAACTTTTTTCAGGTAGAGCGACTCCATTAAGCAGAACCTGAATTTGTAGACAAAAATTATTAGTGCTTCTTGAAATATATACAGAAGATAAAGACAAAACCCAAGTGAAATCGAAAGTTTTTTTTAGAGTAAAATTCAAAAATGCCTGATCCAATATTGATCTAATGTTTATCAAAACTCAGGGTTTATTTACCACCGTGGGAATAACAAATTCCTAGGTATAAGAGGCAATTAGGTTATGCCATAATAAGAATATCATCCATTTGCTACTGTTTAACTTCGTTATTATACATTTTAATCTATTTTCTTATATAGCCCTTTCACAGTTCCAGACACGAAATTTTAGTTAAAGTTATAATAATATTAAAACATCATCGAAAATGGCTCAGTAATTCGGGAAAAACAAAAAGATTTTACAAATAAATTTTGTGCTAATGACTGAGAAGTTTCTTGAGGATATTGAGTACAATTACGGATCAGGAGCTTAAAAGATAAAACTCGGGAAATATTGTGTCATGGCACGAAGTAAAGAAGATCGGATAGAAATTTGAACATAAAGTAGATAAAATAAAATTAATTCATACTAACTTAACTCTAATAATGCATACTTCTAAAAGTAAAAAGTATACCTGAGGTAAATTACGAAGGCCAGATTTAGAAATGAAATCAACTGAAAGTTTAATACCAGTACTATAGTCAGAATCTGGACCAAATACTTCATCTTGCTTAAATCCTGGGAATTTAGATTTCAATACAGTATGTATATCTGCAGGTGCAATGTCATTTGAAACAGATGCATAAACCTAGAAATAATTAATTAATTAATCAATAATTTTAAAGGTATAATAAAAATAAATAAAATTTTGCTTACATCAGTTATAAAGTTAAGGGCCTGAGAGACATCTTTAATTTCCGATACATAGTTGAAGGCATTGAGCATCGCGACTCCACTATCTTCATATCCATTTTTTGTTTCATCAACAGAAAAAACAATACCAAGATGCAAGGGTGCATTATGTATCAAAAAAGATTGAAGCAATTTTATCAAGGGCACCACTTCTTTTTTTGAAGGATCCCCAATAACGACCTAAAATTTAATTTGTATATATAAGATAATAAATTATAACTTTGAAAGGAAAAAAAAAAACTAAAACATGTATACATGCTCAGCAATTAAATTAATTTAAATCAATTAACGGTTATCTTTTTTTCAAAAGCTCTAATATGAAATTTCAATTTTGAAATGAAGGGTACAGGAGAAATTTTATATATATTTGCTGTATATATATGATGATTTTTACCCTTTCATAAATTTATTATCAATAGAGATATTTTAGATGAAATTGCTAGAATCTGAAAAGATGCAAAAGTAAAGCAGCAATACCTGAGAATTATTTTCATTCAACATTTAGGCTCAGTATTTATACGTATAATGGAAGATTTTTCCTTTCAGCCATTACCTTTGTAAATTTTTGAACTTCACTTCTGACTTTCTTTAAATGGGATTCATAAGTCTGAATGGTGAAACAAGATTCTCAGAAAGTAAGTTATGGGCCATAGCATTCAAAACATGCCTTTAGAAATCAAACTTATTTGTTTTAGCAATACAGCTCTTTACAACCAACCTAAGTTTTGCAGTTAAATTTTTGATTTAGCCAACATAAAAAATATTTTTAAGGCCATAAAAGTTAGAAAGAAACATTTTTAAAAAGTGACCAAGTTTATTGAAACTCTAAAGCATAAAAGAAACCAACCATCAATTTACAAAGAAAAACTCCAAAAATTTGCACAAAATGAAAATATAAGGTTACATAAGTGATACAATTAATTATGGCTAAAGAATACCATTATTTCTACTATAAACATACCAAGTTATAAAGGTTTTTGCGAACAGAACGTAGCATGCCAGGGAAGGTGGGGCGAAGAAGATCAAGAAGAGAAGATGACCAACGACGGTATTGTTTATCCAATTCAATATCATTGATCCACACAACAGCAGAGTCACGTATATCTAAAGCGAAATCGACACCACCACCATTCAAATCTAATGCTAACAATGACTTTGATAACTTCTTGTTAGTTAAACCTGCAAAATTAAATAACTGTTTCTATTTCAATAGAACTAAATGTTATCTTAAAAATAGAACTAAATCTTATTTTAAATACACAAACTAAATAAATAAATAGATAAATTAATGACAAACCAACATCAGTGCCTTGAGGAAACATCACATGATGACCCAATACTTCTTGACTATTTAATTATTTATAAATGAGTATAATAATTTCTGAGAGCAGATTTCAGAATGCCACATTATTTTCTTTCTGATAATAAATTTAAAAAGCAACTTTTAAAGATTGAATAAATAATCAGATATCTTTTGGGAATGAATCTAATAAACATAGTAATAGGAGTCTAATTTAAACATATATAAGTAAAAATAAAAGATTATTAAATCATTAGATTAATTAAAGATTAATCAAATTAATTAAATTTAATTCTTATTATTTTCTGGCAAAAAGAAATAAACTAATAGTTCTTATTAAAATATAATAATTAAATCTATTAAGAGCTAAGTGAACAGAAATTAATAATTTCCCAGCAGTAATATCATGTGTGATACAATGCAATTCAGAAAATTTTAAACAACTGTAAATATCTTCTTCTTTCTCTACCTCTAGTTTGCCGCAAGGCATGGAGGTTTAATATCACTAAAATTAAATTATATTTATATGTATTATGATTTTTTAATTCAAGTTCAAATATAGCGGCAAATGTATGCACGTATGACGTGATAGTAGTTGACTTTGGAGGAAAAAAAGTGAGGAGAAAGACACCAACAAGTCAACACTGTACTTTCCCATCGGTCTCCATCCATTCAAGACCTCTGTTCAAGATCATACCATACTGTAATGGATGCTATCAGGACAATTATAGTGTCGGAGGTATTATTATGGGATACAGTATAAACAAGATGAAATTTTTTATATAAATAAATTATTAGTTGACATGCGCATTATGGTATAGAAGGATCAATCTAATTAGGGATTCATAAATTATTTACCACTTCTATAATTTTGTTTTATTGAAAACTAGTTTCGAATATTATACATTCATCTTCAGTTCTAAAAACACAAAAAATAAGCAATTCAAAATATAGTTTAGTATTATTATACATATTAAATTAGATGTAATATAAATTTGATATAAATATGATTTCATAAACAAAAACGATTTTTCTAATATTAAAAATCCCGTGAATAAATTTGTCACCGAAGTCCGCGAGCTGATAAAAAACAACATATTAATACCGGATATTAAAAATAGACTCATTGAGATGAATCCGCTACCTCCCCGACTATATGTGCTACCAAAAATACATAAACCGGAAATTCCCATTAGACCAGTCGTTACTTACATCAATAACCCGATTTGTAAACTTGCCCATTACTTGAACAATTTATTCAAACCAGAATCTCATTTGCCCCACAACACACTGTAAAAAACTCAGTAGCGTTAGTCAACAAAATTAAGAATATAATAATTCTGGATAACGCGAAATTTATATCATCCAACTTCACAAATCTTTTCACAAGTATCCCACCACTAGAAACAATAGAAATTTTAGAACAGTTAATCTTCCGATAGAATCTATCACCGCTAGAAAAACTAGATCTTTACAATTTGATGTCTTTTTGCATAAACCATAATTATTTTCAAGTTGATGGAAAATTCTTCAAACAGGAAAAAGGCTTACCGATGGGCTCCCCTCTCTCACCCTTTCTGGCAGATTTATTTAAGGTCAAATTAGAACAAAAAATTCTTGACCCAAACAATTCTCAACTAGCTCAACATATCATATACTGGTATCGGTATGTAGATGACATTATATGCCTATGGCCTGACATAACAAGACAAATAAATAATTTTTTAGAGGAAATAGACGAAATTCACCTCTCGATTAAATTCACAGTAGAACTAGAAAAAAACAAAGCCATAAAAACTTTTTAGATTTAGAAATCTCAGTAAAAAATAAACATCATGAATTTGGAATTTACTGGAAACCCACCCACACGGATGTCGTTATAAACAATGAAGCTAGGAGACCAATAGCACATAAACTCGCAGCCTTTAATAGCATGATTTACAGTCTTTTGAACGTACCTTTAAATGAAAAGAACTATAATAAAGAAATTGAAATGATATATTCCTTAGCAAAAAATAACGGGTACAATAAAACCACTATCAATCATATTTAAAAAAAACAAATACAAAAAAAGACAATTAATGATATCTATTCAACAATCTCCAAAGACAGGCCCATCCCGAAACATTATGTCTTGATTCCATATTATGGCTCTTTTTCGACCAAAGTCGGAAATTAATTGAAAAAACTAGGATTAAACTCTGCATTTAAAATAGAAAAAACCCTAATAAATACCTCCAACAGTGCAATCTTAAATTTATTCCCATCTATAACAGAAAAACCAATTAATCACCGGCATTACTGGAAAAAACCCAACCCTTAAACCGTTTTCCTATAAACATCCCACCTTTCTTTCATTGTTAGTTCAGTGCGAGAAGAAAACAGTACAAACTTTTCTGTTTGATATAATCCATTTAAACCTTGATGAGCAACAACATGTATTTGATTTCTTGTCTTAATTAAATTCATAATTCATAAATGTTTTATAATACTGATTTATATTACATCTAATTTAATATGTATAATAATACTAACAAGCTATATTTTGAATTGCTTATTTTTGAATTTTTTGAACTGAAGATCAATGTATAACATTCGAAACTAGTTTTCAATAAAACAAAATTATAGAAGTGGCAAATAATTTATCAATCTCTAAATAAATTATTGTACAATTTTATTTTATTTATGATATTAAATAATTCACAAAAAAAAAAAGTTCTTTTTTATATTTTTGTCTTTCATTCTATTTCCATATACTTCATAGAAGCTTGCTTGAAGACTATGCATAAAACTAAAATATTTTCTAAATTGATTAAAAAACTTAAATAGAATTAATAATTAAAATAATTGATTTCATATGTGTAAAAACCATAATAGAATATAAATATATCAAATATGAAAATCACAATATTTATAATTGAAAATATATTGAAATATACATATTGGAAAACACAATATATAAATATATATACATAAAGAAAATAAAAGTACCTACTTATGTACCTACTTTTTTTTTTTCCTCAAACAATTTGCATATTACTTGATCAATTGGACGACTTGTTTTTGATGAGAAACTATAAAATAATTTGATTTTTTATCATTTGAAGTGAGTGCTGTATATAAAAGTTTTAAATTTAGACTACTGAATCCTTTCCTGTTGTATTTTGTTTCCATCCCGGCTTTCTTCCTTGAACTTTTTCCCTACGGATTTCGGGCTGGCCTTCCGGCTCCCATCCTAATCTTTTACCTCTCTCTATCAGGAAGTTCGGGTTGGCACCCCGCCTTCCTTCCTTGAACCATTTTCTTGAGGAGTTCGGGCTAACACCCCGGTTCGCATCCTATCGTTTACCTATCTCTCTCTATCTCTCTCGTTAAGTTCGGGCTGCCACCCAGGATTTTTTCCTTGAACTATTATGTTGAGGAGTTCGGGCTGGCACCTCGTTTCCCATCATAATCTCTCTCTCTCTCAGGAAATTCGAGCTGGCACCTGGCTCCCATCATACCTTTACCCACCTCTCTCTCAGGAGGAGGTTCCTCTACGAAAAGGAAGATTAAAAAACTGGGAATCCTTGTAAAGAAACGATTAAAATAACCGACCTTTGGACCAGAAAATGATGAAGACACCCTAAAATGGATGAATATATTGAAATAAAAGAAAACCAAGAAGAATATGAGAACAAAGAGGAGATTAGGAATATGCAAGTGAGAAGACTTATGGAGATGTGAGTACTTCAGCAATCGCAGGGCACTATAATCTAAGATCTAAGAAGGAGACTGTAAAGAGTAATAAAGGTACAAGCAATGAAGAAAAAGAACTAGAAGAGACACGCAAAGAAAATAGAAACATGGATGGAAATGATGACCTATACAATGCCAAACCTATTAGAACAAATTAAAACCCATTGAGGAACTGGAATCTGACTTATATTACCAGCTTGGGGCCACAAACACTCACAAATAATACTATTATTTAGAACAACTTAATTAATGATAACTAAGCAAATCCCGAAGTCAAACGTAAAAGTATATATTGGATAAATTAAAGCCTAGAATCCACAGATTTTGCACAATGCGCACATCAAAAGCTGTGAATGATCCAAACATGAAGAAACGGATGGGAGCACGTTCATCATGAAAATGTTAGTCACTCAAAATCGTAAACCGATACTAATACTCTATACTAAATTCATTTCTGTTTGATCGATTATCTGATTTTATGGACAGAACACCAGTGATCCTGCTATATTATAAAATAAGGAGTTTAATGATGAAGGGTCTTGCACGACATTGTAAATAGAGGATTACTGTCATTTCACATTTTATACATCTAGTGGAGACAAGGTATAAGTAAACAGATCATATTACTTGACTTATTTCATGATCTATAAATAACATACCAATAATGTGAAGACCTTCCATAACCCTGAGTTCTTCTCTAATATATTCCAATATAGTAAAAATGTCTTGAGTCTCAAGATCAAAATACATTCCGTTGATGAATAGAGCAGTATCTGAAGGCTGTAAGTGAAGTGATGTCGAAAACTTATCCTGATTGTGTCTCATTTCTGTTTTCAATTCTTGGCTTACTACAGTTTTCACAAGTGATCTGGCCTAAAGACAAACATGATTACATTATTTTTCATTATTCTAACTTCATAAATTATTTAATGTTTCAATAAATATTAACTATTTAAACTGTAAACTTAACACCATTATTTCACAAATTAACTTGAAATAATTTTTAAAAGTAAACATTATACTTAGAAAAGGGTATTGTTTATGGGTATCTTTTTATAAAGAAAGTGATTTCATGAATATATCAGCACATGAACTATTGATTTATTACAGTTTAAAAAGCATAATAATCTACAACTGATAAGGAAAAGGTCAATAATGATGTTTTCTAATATCATAAATACTAAAGGGAAAACAAATTTGAAATTAAAAAATATAAACAGAATTATGATAAAAACACACCATTTCTTTTGCAATGAATGATGGATGAAACACCATTATTTTATTTTCATTATGACTCACATTACAGATCATCATTAAGGCTTATTTTTGCAATATTATGTTAATGCTAAAATCATCAGATAACCACGGAACACTTCATAGGAAAAAATTATTAACACTCGGGAATTAAGAAATCAGTTTGATAAATGTATCAAGAACAGAAATGACAACCAATAGTCTCAAGAAATAGATGCTTTTATTCAAACAGAAGTTCCATGATAAAATATTTGGTTCAGAAAAGAAATGGAGAATTCAGAAGAACTGGAATATCTACAATGAAGTAATATAATAACACCAGAAAGATTTGCTTAGACAAGCCACTTTGCAAGGATTCTTGAAAGAGAAATAGTAAGAAAAACATTGGAAGATCCAAATAGAAACAGAAGAGCTCTCTGGGCAAGAGAGATGAATGGATGGCATAATGGCTCATTGAGGAAGCTAGCAGTTATAGAATCATTAAGATTTTAAAAATAGCCCAGTTAAACATGAATAGAAAAGGGTCAGTGCACATGCATATGTAATAGTCAAGATTAGAAATATTTGGGCTGTCAAAGTTTTTTTATTTTTATTTTGTTTTATTAATTTTAAAAGCAAGTAAAGAAAATATTTATTTTAGTACTTCAAAATAACTATATAATTAATAAATGTGGTGTCGGCTCACAGCATGTTAATTAATACTGAAGTATCAGATCACGTTACCACCTGCTCCAATTAAAATCTATTATCCTACCTGGAATAGGATAGCAACTACAGAAGTAGTGCTTATTATAATATGTTAATGGAAGCCTGCGACTACCTAAAATTAAATGAGGATAGATGGAGGAGGGGATCGCCTAATCAAACCCTTTTCCTCAATAATTGTTATTTTATTTTTCATGGCATCCTACTGAAAACTAGTTAAGCTTAATTTGAAAAAAAAAAAAAGATCATAATATTAAATTTATACAGAAAATAAATAGTTTAAAATTCAACATAAAGATAAACTAAAATTTGTAATAGATGTCTCTTAAGCTATGTTCACACTGGTCGACTTTGCTTAGGTGCTTTGTCCCTAACCAGTGATGGTCAAATTTTATTTATAAAAAGTAATAAATGGGTTTTTCATAATTTTTTACTAATTTGTGAATAAAATTTGACCAACACTGATAAGGTAAAAACAAAGTTGAACAGTGTGGACATAGCTTAAGACAAAGCTTTAGTAAAATAAGGCATCATAAATACCAAATATGAGAAATAGAATAACAAAAGTAAAATTGATTAGACAATCAAACAAATCTTGAATAATTAAAAAAACTAAAGACTTGACATCAGTAAAATTTAAAAAAATAGATCGATAGAAACCTGAGTTGGAAAATTGGAGCTAATATAGGTTAAAGCATGCAACACTTCTTCTTTCGGGACAGACATTATCCTTTGAGCTGCCTGTAAACTAAGTTCTTGAAACTGCCATACTTTCAGGGGAGCTAATTCACTGGACGTTTCAAGTAAGTTCTGTCGCAATTTATCCAAGTTCTCTACCCTATCAGGATATAGCTGCCTAAAAATAAGTAATTATATGAAGATTAATAATTACAAAATGATCATATTAATGTATCAGGCTAATGTTTCACAATTAAGATTCATCTGAAGCTACTCACTTTAAACGGTGAAAATTTAAACCTTCAACTTCTTCCTCCTCTTCCTCGCTCTCTTCTGCTGCAGTTCCCTCAACTTTGGTATCATCCTGAACTTTATACTCGGTAGATTTCATTTGAAGTTCAACACCATAGCCAGATAACCGCAACTTTTTATTACTAGATTTCTAAAATTTAATTTAAATAATAATGTTGGAAAATACACACACAAAATCAATAGATCAATTTGAATAATTATATAAGAAAATAATTAAAAACCTTTATCCAATGTCTAATAAGATATGTGATATGGCCCTTCTCAGCTTCTTCTTTTAATATATTATGAAAAAGACTGAATTCTAATGAGCCTAATTCACCATATAAAATGACCACTACACCTTCACTATTAGAATATTTATGGTCTACTCTTAACACTTCATCACTATTTCCTTCAGAAGTAGCCTACAAGAAAAAAAAAAAGAAGTTTTGTTTAAAGAAACTCCTGTAAAGAAATTTTCTATAAAGAAAATCACTCAGATAACAGTATTTAATAAACACTGTGCATATATCGAATTTCTAAAAGGCAAAATTAACAGGTGCGTTCACACCTTTACCAAACTATGGCAAGTCCCAAGCCAAACGTGTAAAGGGGGTTTACAGAAACTTAGCAAACTAACCTATCCATACTCAACTGTTCTGCCTACTCAAACTTTTGTCGGCAGTTAATTTCAGTTTAAACTATTTTAATTTTAAAAACAAACTATTAAAAATATACTAGAGCTTATATGGCCCTTCTAGCAAGAGACAAACACAGACAAGACAAGCCAAGCAAAACTACCCCCTTTACATGTTTCTTTGCCAATGTTTGGCGAAGGTGTGAAGGCTCCTTTAAGGTACTTACTTCTATACAAAAACGTAGCTAGGTGTATTTTGCCAATATTTAAAAAGGAGCTATCACTATGAATAATTTACAATATTGAAGGACCTAGAAAACATATATTAAAATAATTTCATATTATATATTATTCCTTAGTCACTTTTAGTTTTTGATATCATTGAGTGAAAATTTGAGAACCATGGAGAAATAGACTACTTCAAAATTTAAAACAAACACCGACTTTATTATTTCTAACTATTCCACAGACTTCTGTGGAACAAATTTGTTGAAAGGAAAATTGGCCAATATCAAGCAGGCTTTATGAAGGGCAAAGGTACAACTGACCAGATCTTTTCAGTTAGGATGATAATGGAGAGAGCGGCTGAATACAATATCCAGAACCACCGACAATTTCCGAGCTGCCTATGACGTGATCCGAGAGGAACTGTATGAAGAAATGATCGCTCTCGATATCCCTCCGAAGTTAGTCCGCCTCGTCAGGATGACAATGAAGGCTACTCAGTGCTCAGTGATAGTGTCCGGAACCACATCAGAGTTTTTTCATAGCCACAAAGGACTCAGGCAAGGTGATTGTTTAGTATGCTTGCTGTTCAATATTGCTCTGGAAGGCGCCATCATGAAGTCGGGAATCCAGGTAGGAGGGACGATTTTCAACAATTCGTGCCAAATCTTAGCCTACGCTGATGAACTGGATATTACTGGACGCAGTTTTTCCAGCATGAAGAGTGCCTTTATAAATCTTCATATAGCAGCTGCGAAAGCTGGATTACAAGTAAATGAGAAAAAAAAAGTATTTGCTCTGTAATCCTAACAGAGGAGAGCATCTATGAGGAGTAGTAAAAATAGGGGATTTTAGCTTTGATTGTGTAGAGGAATTCATTTACCTTGGAAAACAACTAAACTCAACCAATGATAAGCAACTGGAGATTCAGCGTCAGATAATAGCGGCCAATAGGTGCTACTACGGACTTCAGAAACATCTAAGAAGCAAGTCTCTCCAGGCCAACGAAGAAACGATCCTAATCAGGCTGGTTCTCACATATTCGTCGGAGTGCTGGATGATAACAAAAGCCCTAGAATCAACCCTATTAAGATTTTAAAGGAAGATTCTGAGAAGGATTCTATGAAGATCAGGATATTATGCATTTTATAAAATCTGGATGTCTGAGATGGGCAGGACATATTGCAAGAATGAGTAGTAACGACATCCCCAAAAGGCTCCATGAGGAAAAGATTTTTGGACGCAGAAAAGTGGCTAGACCTCGCCTGCGGTGGGAGGATTGTGTGGCTGCAGACGCGCAAAAAATGCTGGGGACTAGAAATTGGAGAGCACCAGCATAAAACAGTATTCAGTTGGCGCTTGACCACACGCCTCGCTGCCCTGAAGATGGCCTAAAACTTAGGCCGAAACGTCGGCACAAAATATATAAGTTCGCTTATAGTAGTCTAATTCTTTGACTGCACCCCCCGACCAACTTCTCCCTTTAAATATAAATATACGGTCAACAATAATTCCCTCCATAAAACAGAGAAGACTGGTGGCTCAGACAGGGAGGCCTTGACTCTTCACGAGTTGTAGCATCATCGAAGAAGAAGAAGATATATATTATTCCTTAGTCACTTTTAGTCTAGGATATCCTTGTGTGGAATTTCGAGAACCATGGAGAAATAGAGACTTCTTCAGAATTTAATACTCGGAATTTAAAACACCGACTTTATTATTTTTAACTATTTACAAAATATACACATGAACATTGTGAATAAGTAAGGTTGGCTTGAGTATTTGTTGTGGGCATGCGCAGCCTGCGGGAGGTACAGTATGGTCTTAAAATCAAGACCAGGCCAAGGCCTGCGAAAGATTTACCAAATAAAATATTACAGTTAATAATCGAATGAAGAGATAAGAATAAAATATTATCATTAAAGACACAGTCATACTTAAGTACGCCCACTCTAGAGACATCAATATTTATTCCCTACCACATGTAAATGATAAAGTTAGACTCCACGAGATTCAAGCACTTCTCTCTTACTGCACCACTGGTATTAAAAAAGGCTGTGAGAAAGAGGACTAAAGCCACAAGCACTCTGAACAAGAGTGAAAAAGCTGGCCATTGCCAGGAGCCAAAATATGAATAAAACAGAAATGTAAAATTACTGAATGATATATAAGGCCTAAAACAAATAACTGTATCTCAAAGACCAGTAGTTATGATACTCAGATATTGCCCCAGCATAAGGCTCTGAGTAATGTAGAAAAAATGACCTAAATTATTGAAAATACCCCTATATAAATAAATATATGAATATTGAATAACAAACCTTGGCTTCATTGATATTTTCAAGAATCTTATCAAAGTCACAAATAAGAGTACCACTGATGTCTACAGCTGTCTGACAGCTGATTTCTTTTTCTTTGGCAATCTGATTAAACATTTCCACCCTTGGTGAGTAAACATGAAGGCTCAAAGCAAATTCCAAAAGTGATACCTGAGTACTTGACAGGAACTTTTTTGAAACATTTAACGCTCTATCATAATACTCCTTATCAGTTGCTGCCAACAAAAAAAAACAAAACAAAAAACAACTATACAATGGCTTTGGAAGGAACCGGGATAAATGCAATAATTTTCTTAACTTAACACTAACCAGCTTCAACTAAGGATGGATTTAGAGATGAGATTGAATCAACGTAATCCCAAAAAAAAGATTCATTTTCATCTGCTAGAAATTCTGCCATTTCAAGAACTAAAGGAGTTGAATCCCATTTGGCATCTATCACAGTTGTAACAGATTTAGGCTTCTTTTTACATACAACATAGTCTAATGAGACGACCAAAACCAGTAAAACTATTTTGAGCAACTCCATTTCCTAAAATCAGAAAAAAAACCACCATCAGCACAAAGGGAAATAATTTAATTAAACAAATTTACTATACATATATTAAATTAAGAACAACAGAAAAGGGTACAGATGAATGCCACATACCTAGTTATAGTTTTAAGATAATGTCAAATAAAAAATTCAAACCATTATAAATAAAACATAAAAACTAATTAACACTTCGACTTTTTAACACTCCTAACCTCGTAAGACATATCAAACTGAACCGGCCAAAGACTATACAAGTGCAAGCACCTGATTGGCTTAACGAAAAATAAGCCAGAACTGATTCATTCACATATGGATAAAGTGTTAATTATTTTGAAAATCGAGAATACTAATTCATAAATGAAAATTCCATCATGCTTATGATCGTCTACTCTAAATAAACAAATTATTTTATTAAAACTATAGTTAACCCTTCTTCTTGTTCATTTATGGCTATAAAATTTAAGCATGTGATTAATATTACTAAAACCAAAATATATGATCATCAACTTTTTCTCAAACAAAAAAAAAAATTACAACAAAATAAAGTTCATTTTTAATTCTTAAACAAATTATATCAATAATGGGATCATGGCAAGTTCAACAAATCCAATTTTATAGATATCAAACATTTGAATAAAGATATTTACATATAGTTTTACAACAAATTACTGTTTTCTTATAAGAAAAATATTCTAGAAAGGAACAAATTTTAAGTAAGAATTATTTATTGGCCTTGGAGGGGTTGTTGACATAATCGAAAGCTTCCGGTAAAATCGACTTATCGATGCTTAGTGTACATGTCCTCTGTATAATCCCGTGTACATCATTCCAGTTCTCTTTGTGTTTTACTTTTATTGGAAAAGCACTTGAAAGGGCTTACTTTTAAAGTACTGATTTATAGTAATATGAGTAATGTACCCAACCAAAATGGATCAGGTCTAGAGCAGCGAGTAAGTAATGTTTTTTGTATTACGTTTTACTTATCTTGGAAAATATATCCCTGATTGCGAGTTAATGTTCCAATACATTAAATTTTAAAGTTTATTAAACATTTTTTAGCGATCATTAGTATGTGAGAAGGTTTGGAATATGTGTTAAAATTATGTGAGTGATCCATGGTGTTAAGGCTAGATTTAAGAACTTTACTTTCGCTCGTCAAAAGATGAGTTTGTATTGCGTCATTATAAATATGATAACTTTTATTACCAATCTCAATTAGCTTTTATAAAAATAGCCTAAATTGCATTAACTTAGGAATCCTAGATTTTTTCTAACATAAAATGGTAATCTGAAACTTCTGAAATTCATATTAATTAAATCATTTAGTTAAGAATTTTTTACCATGCATGCATTCCTGGCTAAGTACTATTTGTTAAATTCCAATGTAACGGTATTATTTCTTTAATATACATGACCTATATTCGGTTTCTGTTGTTACGTTTAGTCAATTTATCAATTTGCAATTAAGCTTCAAGTTAATTTTTAAATATTCATTATTTGTAACTATTAATTAATTAAACCTTATTGTTCTAAATTATTTATTTATTGAATCTATTTGTTCACACATCTTAGTTCTTGTGTACCCAAGTATGGCCATCTGTATGATTTAATTGTGTCCGATGGTTTAAATGAATAATGTTTCCATTATTTGCATGTTAATTTGTCATTTAAAACTAATAGATTTGAAGTTTTGATAGTTATATTAAGATAGTTTGAATATCTTCGTGGATTGTTTCTGGATTATTATTGAATATTCTGATTTAATTTGGATAACTAAGTACTTAAGTTTTAGTATTCAATATTTCATGCTTTTGATTGCACGAATAATAATTACATTTCTTGAGTTCATAAGTGGGTCATCTTACTTGTGGTTCTGAGGTTTGGTTAGTGTTATAATTATGTCTTAATATTGATAAATGAAAACATTAAAAATGTTTTTGTTATTTTATATCATGCAATGTTATTTATTAGATAGTGATATTACTTACTGTTATTACCTATTATGAATATTAGATAATAATATTTCTTCATACAGTAAATAATACTGTTTTTAACTGTATCCTTAGTAGGTTCTGCACCAATTAGTGATGGTTTTTATTAATTTTTGATTTTTTTAGATTAATAAAAATTTCTTTTAACCCTATTAATAGGATTGATTTTTTTTATCTTAATTTTAAGTTTGCTGGTCTGGACTTGGAGGGTAGCCGTAAAGAAACCGGCCCCTACATTCCTCCTCATCTCCGAAACAAACCGGCTGGAGGTAAGCTGTTTTAGTTATAATGTAGAATGTAAAATGGTGTTTGTTATATTAGTTAAGTTTATAAATGATTTTCAGGCCAATGAAAGTGTGCATATAAAAATTATTTAGATTGTTCAGTCTAAAGCCTTCATTTTTTTTTCTTTCTATCTTGATTACTGCATTCTTGGGCTTAGTTTTTATTTTTCATTCGCCATACTTTTTTTTTTTTACTAAGTAGAAAGGTTATTATTATTTTTTTTTACTCGCTTGTATTTAAGTGATTTTAAGTAAAGATTCGTTTATCTATTAATCTCTTCAAAATTGTTTAGTACCAAAAAGCAGGCAAAATTTGTTATGTAGTTCATCCTGATTTTATTGGCAACTACCCCAAATTTCTGTAAGCATTATATTTTTTGTCCAGGATGGTCATGGTCTCTTGTTTCTTTCTGCACTGATTTGATTCTGCTGTATTTGAATCCATTATTTAGCCACATTTTGACTATAATTACATCTCTGTAAACATCTGCTGTTATCAATATTCCTTAGCAGATTCTCCTTATATTCTAAGGAATTAGTAATTGAAATTTCTAATCTAATCTTACCATTGCTGGGATCAGCTGTGCATATTGCTATAAGTGCTTATAGCATAATGTGAATGTACAGAAAGATTGGAGGGAGTTATTGTTGACCGTATATTTATATTTAAAGGGAGAAGTTGATCGGGGGTGCGGTCAAAGAAATAGACTTAATGTGTGGTCTTATATAAACTTTAAGTACAGAAAGATTGTTCTCTTGGATCTTGGTAAAAACTTCAACGCTAACAAATTCTAAAATAATAAACTTATATTTTTATTATTAATATTTCATCATATTCGGATAAGTTAGGCATTTTTTCTCTTAAGCTAAACCTGTTATAATGTGGTATATTGTTTTACACTGTGATTTTATACTCAGTTTTCCTTAAAATCCCGATTGGATTTATATAAGGCAGAAAGTTGTGAAATCACTTTTAATCCGTGTTTTAGGAGGGAACTTAAGCTTAAATGGTTGAATAATTCTTTTGTTTTTTTTACCTTGTTTATTTATTTTTTGTATTTATTAAAGAAGTGAAAAATATTCAATTTTTAATCTTAAAAGGTTTTTATACAATTTGGAAACAATATAAAATTACAGTTTGTTCAAATCAATTTTGGCCGATGGTAGCAACGTTGTAGACTTACTAATAATGGTTCCTGTTTTACTACAAGAATACAGTTTTGGTTCTAGTAATGATTGTGATGGATTTTGCCACTTATTCTCTCTGAGTATGGACAACAGTCAGGATAACCTCCTTCTTATCTTTCTTCTGCTTATCTTATCAGTGGCTGCAAGGAACATCTACTGATTTACTTTTGATGTTTGTAAACAATGTAACAGGTTATTTTACCCATCAGAGGAAACTTGTTGATGGCAGATAACATCATTTAAGATAAAATATAAATATTTAAATGTATCTTACATACATTTTTTTAGAAAATTTCCTTCACAAATGAACTACGATTGATAACATAAGAGCTAAATACCAGGCATCAGTTTTTCAAAGCATTAGAATGTGGAAAAAAAACATGTTTATATTTTTACTGTATGGATGGAAATTTAATGTCTAATATTTCTTTACTATCATGTTTTTTCCCCACCTTCTATTGCCCTAGAAAAATACATCTTTTTATCTTAATCCATTGAAAACAAAAAAGTGACACCTGGTTGTCTTCCCTTACTATTCAAAGTTAATCTGAACCTTCATTGTCTTAGAGCAGAGATCTCAACAGTACAGACCAATTCCATCCCACCCTAGTTTATTTCAGTTACATTGCAAAATTTACCACGCAAGTAAATCATTAAAACATTATTTCTATTTCTGAGCATGAGTATTATGCATTGATATTGACCACATCGCCATCCCCTTGATTAATGCTTGATCATGAAACAGTTCCAATACCAAATCCGCAGGGGTCAACCTTAAAAAAGTCAGCATCGTCATAATGAAGCATGATTTTCCTATTGCTTCGCTGCCTAAAAGAATTATTCATGCTTCTTGCCGTGAGAATTCTTCTGAGAATTTGTCACTTGAATCTTCGCAACATTCAGATGCATATGCTAATACCGGTCTGATGTTGGTCTTGTATAGACGGAATTTTTGTAGCTCGACACAATGCTTCACTTTTGAGATGCTTTTGTAAACCAAAATATTCTATTTGTTAATATAGGTTCTCTATTAGCTGCCTTTTGCCTTCTAATAATTTCTTGCTGCATGATGTTTGAGTTCACCTGAGAGTCTAGATATACAAATTCAGTAACTCTCTTATTAGCGAACTCCCAACAGTAACATTGAGTGGCTACTGGTCTTTGCCTATTTGGTCTGTCCAAATATTATTTGGCCCAATCCTTTCTACTACAATAAACTCGTGAAAGTATTTTCTAATGTCATTCTGGTTTCTAAGATGTTCCAACTCTTACAATTGGTCTCTCTCCCATTTTCTTTTATTTTTCTGTCTGCCTTTTGACCCGGTAGTTTTATACAGAGTTCCTAATATTTCTCCTTTGTGTCATTAGCCGATAAGCCATATTGTTTTCATCAGTAGCCTCTTGGCATTCTCTATTGAACAATGAAGGGTTTGTTGTGCGTTTTATTTGTCGCAGAACTTCATTTGAGACCTTAAATACTGCTGTTTTATATGAATTCCTTTTCCTTGATTTGAATAGTTATTAATTGATCCTTAAAAATAAATGCAACAAAACCATTTGAATTTAAATCTATTTGACTTTGAATGAAATTTCTTAGTCCAGCTTCTTCTAGTTTTCTCTCTTAACATTCATTTATGATTCATCTTAACATTCATTTATGATTCATCTTAACTTTCATTTATGATTCATCTTAACATTCATTTATGATTCATCTTTAATAAAATTTATTATAGAAATAATAATAAAATTTATTATAGAAATAAATGAATTTTTTAACTTTCATTTTATTTTTGTTAAATTAAAATATTAAAAAAAAAAATTTGATTATCATTGACAATTACAGAACCTCGTGGAGAACAACCATCCTCTTCTAACTTCTCTTCTTTCAACGACAGTCGTGATTATCCAAGCAGAGGAGGTAGCGGTGGTGGATTTCGTAGTGGTGGTGGTGGTGGCGGTGGCGGTGGCGGTGGCAGTGGCAGTGGCAGTGCAGGTGGTGGAGGTGGTAGAAGCGATAGCTATAGAGGAGGAAGTAGGAGAAATGGCGATTATGACTCACAGAATGGAGACCGATCTTGGGGTGATAGGGGAGGCTCTTCATTCCGAAGCAGCAGGTATTTATATATTTTACTGGTTTTTGTTTTACTAAGTGAGTGATCAGTGATTTTAATTAGTGAGTGATCAGTGATTGGGAGAAAAGGAGAGGATGTTTAGTTGACTGGAGGACTCATGGTATTTTTCTTTTGTAGATCCTTGCTAGCTAGCCTAATCAGTTATCTCATGTCACTTATTTCACGTTTGACTTAAAGATCACTTGAAGATGAGGGGGTCCTGTATCAGTTTTTGATTATTTGAATATTTCCTGTGAGACATTATTTGTTGGATTTTCGGTGGTCCTTAACCAAAGTTTTAATAAAATAAAGTCCCTGAAAGAGTTTTTCCTTCTTAACAATATCTAAATATTCAACCAGATATTCAGGTTTCCTTTGCTACTTAAGAAAACAATTTTTAAATTACATTTTATTAATTTTGCAAAGTAATCAGTAAAATGCTCTACATTAATCAATTAATGATTGCCATCAATAAATGCTATAATTATAATCTATGTTGAATTTAAATTTTGATAAAAGTTATTATTTTAAACTTACTTACCATTTGCTAAGTATATTTGCTTGAATGATTACAGAGAAAGAGATAGGGAACGTGATCGTGATGACTGGGGCAGTAGAAGAGGTGGGAACACACCCACTTCAGGTAATACAGGCAATGATAGATGGCAAGAGAAGCCCCAAGGTTCCTCGGCTGGCTGGACCACACTTCTCCCCAGAGATGAGCGACTTGAATTTGAGCTATTTGGTAATGCCAATACTGGTATTAACTTCAATAAGTATGAGGATATCCCCGTTGAAGCTACTGGTCTCCAAGTACCATCTCAAATCCAAACAGTAAGAACTTTTTGATTTTTCCTTAATTTTATAAATAATGGATTTTTTTTTAAGTGTATAAATAAATTTAACTACATAAATATGGATTAACTTTACTATATTCAAATTTAACTATGAAAATAAATTAATTTTACTTTGTAAAAGTTAAATTGTAAATTATATTTAAATAATTATAGATAAGTTAACATTATATGGATATCTTTTTACTTCCCTAGGCTGCTAGCTGCTAGGAAAGTATTGAAATTTTGTTTTATTTTATCAAAAATTATTTATCGTCTTTTAACAAGTGGATTTTTTTTTTTTTTTTTTTAGTTCGACGATTTGCAGATGAATGAAATAATATCGAATAATATACGTCTAGCTCGTTATGATAAGCCAACCCCAGTGCAGAAAAATGCCATACCTATCATCATGGGCAAAAGGGATCTGATGGCTTGTGCCCAAACTGGCAGTGGCAAAACAGCCGCTTTTCTCATTCCTATCCTTAATCAAATACTTGAACGGGGACCACAAAATCCTAAGGTAATTAAAATTGAATTCCATTTTACTGTTACTTTCTTCTCTGCAACTTATATCCACATTATTGTTTTTTTATTATTTATTGATAAGTTGAATTTCCATACTGGTCTATTTTAATTTATCTAATGCTCTGTTTGTACAATACATTTTAAATTCTAATTGCCCAAATCTCCGATTAAATAAAGGATTAAATTGTTTTCAATGGCATAAAAACTCATAAGTTAATTGAATAATAATTAATTATTTGTATGTTTCATGTTTTATTTATTTTGATAAAATGTGCCCTTACCTGTTACGAAGTTTAAATGACCAACAGTGGCTTCAATTTAAAGTCCTATCTTAGATTAGTGACCTCCCACATCAGGCAGATCAGTCTCATTTTTGAGTTTTTTTATTCCTCATTAAATTTTAAGAAAATAAAATAGGTTTATCATTAAGGTTAGATATATATCGGATTTGCTATCGATATCTTAACATCATATACAATGATGATGTCGATATTTTACTATGATATATCGATGATATCGATTTTTTAAACTATATTAATTATAGTAGAATCTCGATAATTCATATGGATTCTCAGGTCTCTTGAAAATCTCCCTCTAATTCGGATAAAAATACTGCAATCTGTTCTCCTTGATAATTCGTATTCAAAGTAATGTAAACGTCATAATTTGAATTTCCTAATAAAAAATCTGGTTAACTTTTAATCTCTTGAGAGGAGAGTGAGTGAGAGAGGAATCGTTTCTAAGAATTTCGGTCGGTTTACCCTCCTTTTTTTTTTCATCTCTTTAAAAAAAATTGTAAAAAACCTTTAACCTCATTGTTAGCCGCCAACATAGATTGATCTGAAAAATTAAGTGCACTTATGACTGAAAAATCCACAAAAGCAAGATATTTTAAAAACAAAAATGTTACTGAAAGCCTATCATGCAAACACAAAAGCATGTATCACATGCGAAATTTTCAACAAACGTATACATTCAGATATGGAATAATAAAGCGAAAATTTTCAACTGTTTATTGATAATTGTGTGACACAAGAGTAACACATCACTCAGCTATGAAATGATCACTCTCCCATAACTTTTGGAGATTTTGCCTATTTTGACGAAGGTTTAGCTGTAGTTGGATACTAACTGATGAGGCAATTTTGACTCCGTTTGAAAAGGAGGTGAATTAAGAGATGTAAGACATTTACCGCGAGGAAGTAGTGATGCAATTCTTAGACAGCATCGAGGATGGGAATCATCTACATCAAAATAAAGAAACTCCCATAACTTATTGAGGTTTCCCCTATTTTGACGAAGGTTTAGCAGTAGCTAACTGATTAGAAAATTTTGACTCCGATTGAAAAGGAGATGAAGAAGAAATTGATGTGCCAACGATTAGTTCTAAAATGGTGAAATAATACATCTACAATGTGAGTAATTTCTTAGCAAAATCGGATGTTGGTGTAAACGTATTTTCTTCTCTGAACATGCTTAACGAAGCCATTAAGGGTTTGTTGATCTTACTATATTGTTTGTATATACATTTATAATTTTGTATTAACTTTGTTATTTCCTATTTTTTTAATACCGATTATTGGAAATCTCGATAATTTGAATATCTCAATTATTCATATTTAACTTTCGGACCCTTGACCATACGAATTATCGAGACTCTACTGTAACAATTTTATTTTAAATAACAATTTTCTTTATGAAGAAGTTGGCTGGGGGGAGGAGGGGGGTGCGGTCAAAAAGTAACACTTTAATAAGTAATACTTATTTATTTTGTGCCAACGTTTCGACCTAAGTTTTTAGATCATCTTCAGAGCTCAAAGAAAAACCAAAATAACCTTGAAAAATGAGTGAGGCAGTACCAGTAACAGTAAAAAATGATAAAAAAACAGAAATTACAAGTAAGATAAAAAAGTAAAAAGTATAAAAAGAAAAATATGGCATTAAATTATATAATTACTATGTATTATTTATTATAAATTGTGTAATTTAGTGTCATCTTTTTCTTTTTATACTTCATACTTTTTATCTTGCTTGTAAATTCTGTTTTTTTTTATAATTTTTTACTGTTACTGGTACTGCCTCTGTCGTTTTTCAACATTGTTATTTTGTTTTTTCTTTTAGCCCTGAAGATGGCCTACAACTTAGGCTGAAACGTTGGCACAAAATAAATAAGTATTACTTATTAAAGTGTTACTTTTTGACCGCACCCCCCCGACCAACTTCTTCCTCGAGTCATCTACGATCAACCAAAACTCACTCCAACACTTTTCTTTATTCGGTAGCAACTCCAGAATCATGACCCCCAACATGGTGGAGGACTAGATTTTTAAGATCAGACAGGTCTTTCAAATCTACACGTCCTATGTTGAGGTCATGACTCTGGAGTTTTGCCAGTAAATATAAGAATAAACAATATTAAATTACCAAACAACAATTAGTAGATCAGGTTTGCATTTAAATAATGTTAATTAATCCTATGTAAAGACAAATAGATAACTATGTAAGCGGTGATAGTAGTGAGATGTACATCAAATGAATTACATGCTTTTAGAGGAATGTTTTGAGAATGCACAATATAGTAGGAAGCATGATAAGATAAATAAAATGTTTAGAAGTTTGAAGGTTTTATTATTGAAAAACTTGTTATTGAGTATAATAAATGAAATATGGCTAAAATTTCAAAATAAAAATGTTATATCTTTTTTTTTTTAAGTATAATTCTTTTTTTTTTTTTTTTTTTTTTTTTTTTTGTAATGTTTCACACCTAATAAAAATATTTCTTTATAAATAATATTAATTTTATTATTTCATAACCTTCTTCACACTCTTATTTGATGCACTTTTCTTTGCTTTTTCATCCATTTCCTTTCGATATATCGATATTTTTCTAACGATTATTAGTGGATATTGATATTTGGTTTTGCGATATCATATTTTCGATGTTCCAACCCTATTTATCATATATCTTAATAATACTTTATTTTAGAGACAAATGTTAATTAAATTTAAGAATGTTATGAACAACTGAATTCAAAAATATGAAGGAATGAGATGGTCCGGGAGGCGGTCAAAAAATGGATCATTTGCATCATTGCATTGGATCATGGGCATCAGACCCTCATGCTTCTGACACTTGCCAGAAGCCTCGGGATACCCCAGCGAAATGTGTTCTATGCAATGAAAGTCACCATGCAAATTACAAAGATTGCATTGTTTATAAAAATATGCAAAGACAAAAAGTTCTTGTTGCAAGAAATTTGCAAAGGAATGTAGTTCTTGAAGACCAAATGCCTGTTCTTTCAAGGAGGAATTATGCTGTGATCCTGGGAACTCCGGTAATCAATAAAGAACGAAGACAGATGAGCTCCAACAGAGAAAGAATATATAACAGAAAGAGAGAGAGAAAGATAATAACATATTCCAACACCACCACAAAACAAAACTGTTTGATGAGATATGGCTTGTAAAGAAACACAGGTATAGCTCAATAATAATAACATGGAAGGGGGTCCATTTACCTCCAGTGCTAGTATTTAACCAAAAAGAAACACTGATACCTGAGGAAGTACTGTCTCACCATTGGCTCGTCACTAGAAACGACATAGGTCCTTCCGGTCTTGCAGATTCTTATGGGCCATGGAGGTTTCAGAGCAGTTTTTTGAACATAGTAAAAACATTGATCCATTTTGCCCCAGTTGTGGGGCACCACCACAAGCTGCTGAGTACATTGTCGAAGCCATCTTGAGGCTCTGAGGGAGACAGGGCTCTACTTGCTGAGAGGGAGCAAGTTCCCTTAGCTGATGATCAAACAGGACTACCTGCACTTAAGAACATTATGTATGGGTGGAAGACGATAGTGGGTACAAGATACTTTTCCTCTGGAAGGGGAAAAGTGCAAGAGTAGCGAAGTGCAAGCACAGCTACTGATAAAATTGTTACTTGCTTTATTTGTGCTGTTACATAGGCATCACTTCACACTGCTGCTAACATCCCTATTGTCCTATATGCAGAAGAAGGTGGTAAATTAAATAAAGGTCTGAATAAAAGTACTTAACCAGATACAGTATTATTATGAGCCAAAAACCCAAATATTAGGCAATTATATTTTAAGCTTTGTGGAGACAAGGGGCTCTTAACTTTGTATTCTAATGATAATTTAAAGTTATTTGTATCTGCAATTTAAAAAATCATCTTAATGATTTCCCTTATGTAATAAGTTGTACTTCTTTTTATTAGTTCCCTGGAAAACGTAAGCAGTTCCCAATGGGCCTTGTTCTTGCACCTACAAGGGAATTAGCTACCCAGATTTATGATGAATCTCGCAAATTTGCCTATAGATCTCGCCTTCGACCATGTGTTGTGTAAGTTTTATGTTTTAAATATAATTGCTGTTATTATTATTAACAGTTATTTATGGTTTGCTTATTCTCAATTTTTTTTGGTACATAATAATTATTTACCTGATGAAATAATTTCATTACCAGTATAATTCAATATATCCTATTATAAACTTATTCTCAAATGCTATGTAAATAGGTTTACTCTGTTTACTTATCTTCAGTAAGAATTATACTTGCTCAAAATTAAGGCCATTGCAATTAAATTATCTTGATCTAACTATTTAGATATTAATAGTTATTATTGTGTTTTTATCCCATCAGGTATGGAGGTGCTCATGTTGCTGAACAAATGAGAGATCTTGAGCGTGGGTGTCATTTATTAGTTGCTACACCTGGGCGTTTAGTCGACATGCTTGCTAGAGGAAGAATAGGCTTAGAAAATTGCAGGTAAATATTTTTGATTATATTCTTTACTTTGTTATTTGAATTATTCTTTCCTGGCTCCAAAAAAGAAATATAGAGGTAGAAAAGAGAGCTCTTACCACTAACCAAACTATTTTGTGCCTTTTTGCCAGGTCCTCCGTATGTTAAAGGTGAGATATGTAGAGCAACAGGCTTTTTACTCTTCGTTCACTTTTAGTTCTTTATATGATATCTTTTGCCCTTCATTGACATGAGGCCGAGCGTTGTCATGTCTTTGCTCGTATTGCATGACTCAAATGAACCAATTGTAGCCTATATCGATCGCCCGTATACACCTTTATGGATCTTTATCAAGTAATGTCTCCAATTCTTCATCTTCAAATTTTTTTGCCTGTCCAGAGTGAGGCTTGTCTTCAACGCTGAAATCACCATTCTTGAAACGTCAAAACTATTCCCTACATGATTTATCAGCTGGAGCATTGTCACCATAAACTTCCACAAGCGTTCAATGCTGCACTTTTCTTCCAATTAAAGCAGAAAACTAAAACCTCCCGTAAATGCTGCTTAGTTGAAACAAAATTTTACATATTAAATACAATAAAAAACAAGATTTTTGTTTGAAATTCAAAGCAATAAAAACTTAATATTATTGAGAGATGTCTAACCTCTCTAAAACCGCCAAAATCAGTTGTTACTATGAAACTATCATTACAACCAATGCCATCTTTTGAAAACGGATCAAACTAATTTATACTCCCAATAGATCATGGGTAAGCAACTACCTCTCTTGATGGTTGGTTATCTTTTATTGCCCGTTATCTAACTGCTATTGTCCTCAGGTCTGCCTATCTACATGGTAATGTTATTATTGAAGAAATGTTGTTTCTTCAAAAGGTGTCCCACCTCGTGATGTCAATACTTTATGAGGTTATTCTAGAAGTCATTTGTAGTTAAATGGCGCAGAAATGAAATTTCTATCTTAACCTATCGAACAGATATCCTATTTTTTGTGTATTTTTAAAAATACACGATTTTTTAGTGAAAAACTGTAATTATTTAATTTCTGGTTGATGTATCGTAAAAAACAAGGATATTTTCAAATACTACATTAAATTTCCTATAAGGAACACCCCCCTTTAAAATTTTATTTATTCACACAAGCGGTATACAGTAATTAATAGCAGTTAAAAATTTAAAAATTAGTATTTTCTGATTGTGTTTACACTTTTCTAGCACAGCCAATTTTAGGCGCAGAGGTTTGCCTCTGGATCAAAAGTTGCATCAATTCATAAACTTTAAAATGATACCCCATTCACCCAGAAAAATAAAGGTTTTGTGTAAAAAACTTTAATTTCCAATTCCAAAACCATAATTACGCTAAATTTATCGGCAGCGTAGAACAAAGGGTGAACACACTGAGAACATAATACAAAGAAGGAGGGGATTTTTTTGCTTTTCTTTTTCATTTTATTATAACAATCTAATGTTTGGAGAACCTATTTAGTCACTCACATATTGAAATTTCCATATTTGTGACGCGCCACGAGAAGGGAGCTTAGGATGAAGACCCAAATTTTTCACTAGAGCATAAAAACTTTTTTCTAATAAATGTATTTCTGAGCATCTAAACTACATGTTAAATACTATTTTTGACGTTGGTCACTCTCAAGCATTGTGTAAGAGTGCTGTTTTGTGAAATTCCGCTTTAGACTGGACGGTTTTTCAATGGGAGCTTGCTTTTTTCTAAAATTATAATTTGTATAAATTAAACTTCAAATTGTTATAATTCTGCGATTTTTGCCCCTAGGGAGCTACAGAAGGGCTCATTTGATTCGTCTCTTCTAAAAATTAGTGGGAAGAAATAGATTTTCATTTGTTCACCCTAAGCTCCCTTTTCTCATGGCGTGTCACAATAATTATTACAAAGGTAAATAAGGATTATTTTTTTTATGAGCGAACACTCCTAGAACATAATAAAAATAAGCAGATTTTTTTTTAAATTGTTTTATGAAAATATTAAATTTAAGACATAATCATAAATTTAGTTCTTACAAATTATTATAAGTTATATGTATCTAGATACATAATGTCTTTATACACTTTAAAATAAAAATGTCTGAAATGTAGGTACCTGATAATACTAATTCTAATTACTACTCTTTTAAAAGAAACAATAAAATAAAAAATATTATTTACAATAAAAAAATATAAAACACGAAAAGTAAAAAAAACTTGTTTATGGAAAGTAAAAGTACTCCTAGGGAAACTGTCAACAATAATACATAATATGTATAAGAATATTATTCTTAAAATAAAAAAATCTCTCCCACTGTGGGCCGGGCATCCATCCATTTGGAACCATGTGCGATTGATGTCAGGCAGGGGATCTTCAGGCTGATTAAAAAGAGGATACAACTGGTTTTCCAGAAGTTCCCTAAATAATTCCGCATTCATTCGTCTGGGCAATATTATCGGGCCAATTAGACTATTATCTACCACTCCCATCCATACATTTATGTTGAAATGGTATTGGAAGGAGGATGGCCTAACAGCATGGGGATTATCCTCCGCCCAGACATGAGTATTGCGGGCATTAAAAATTCTCCCACACGTTAATGTTGCTTCATCAGACCACAAAACACGTCTAGGGAACCTGCGGTCTTCCTGGCACTGGTCTGCAAACCATTCGCAAAATTGTTTCCTGGCCGCCATGTCTCTATCCAGCAATTCTTGAACCGGGCTGAGGTGGAAGGGATGTCTTCCATCACCGACTAAAATTCGGTGCACTGAACTGTGGGGGACCCCAAGTTGTGCTTCTGCTTCACGAACACTAGAAGAGGGGTTTTCATCAAACAAATTCAGCACCTCTTCCTCACGTTCAGCATCTTGGACATCCCGTGCCCCGACAGGCTGTTTCGGCAGCGATCCGGTCTCCCTCAGGGTACGAAAAGTAGAAGAAAACGTTCTACGATCCGGCAACCATCTGTCTGGGAAACGACGACCGTATTCACGGACAGCTTCCGAGGCATTTCCATCGGCAAAACCATATACAAACACAATATCAGCGTATTCTTCAGTTGTGAAAAAATTAGGCATGTTGCTGGAAGCAAGTGCACCTCACTACTAGTAAAGTGATAATGAATGGCCATTTGATACTGGGAGCGAGTCTCGAGCTAGACAAGCACGGACAGGACTAAAGGTATGAGCTTACCTTTGATCTATCTTTAGACATGAAAGTATTAGAAACATTATTATTATTATTCAAAAAAATATTTTTTTATTTTAAGAATAATATTCTTATACATATTATGTATTATTATTAACAGTTTCCCTCGGAGTACTTTTACTTTTCATAAACAAGTTTTTTTACTTTTCGTGTTTTGTATTTTTTTATTGTAAATAATATTTTTTATTTTATTGTTTCTTTTGAAAGAGTAGTAATTAGAATTAGTATTATCAGGTACCTACATTTCAGACATTTTTATTTTAAAGTGTATAAAGACATTATGTATCTAGATACATATAACTTATAATAATTTGTAAGAACTAAATTTATGATTATGTCTTAAATTTAATATTTTCATAAAACAATTAAAAAAAAAATCTGCTTATTTTTATTATGTTCTAGGAGTGTTCGCTCATAAAAAAAATAATCCTTATTTACCTTTGTAATAATTATTGTGACGCGCCATGAGAAAAGGGAGCTTAGGGTGAACAAATGAAAATCTATTTCTTCCCACTAATTTTTAGAAGAGACGAACCAAATGAGCCCTTCTGTAGCTCCCTAGGGGCAAAAATCGCAGAATTATAACGATTTTAAGTTTAATTTTTACAAATTATAATTTTAGAAAAAAGCGGAATTTCACAAAACAGCGCTCTTACACAATGCTTGAGAGTGACCAACATCAAAAATAGTATTTAACATGTAGTTTAGATGCTCAGAAATACATTTATTAGAAAAAAGTTTTTATGCTCTAGTGAAAAATTTGGGTCTTCATCCTAAGCTCCCTTCTCGTGGCGCGTCACAAATATGGAAATTTCAATATGTGAGTGACTAAATAGGTTCTCCAAACATTAGATTGTTATAATAAAATGAAAAAGAAAAGCAAAAAGATCCCCTCCTTCTTTGTATTATGTTCTCAGTGTGTTCACCCTTTGTTCTACGCTGCCGATAAATTTAGCGTAATTATGGTTTTGGAATTGGAAATTAAAGTTTTTTACACAAAACCTTTATTTTTCTGGGTGAATGGGGTATCATTTTAAAGTTTATGAATTGATGCAACTTTTGATCCAGAGGCAAACCTCTGCGCCTAAAATTGGCTGTGCTTGAAAAGTGTAAACACAATCAGAAAATATTAATTTTTAAATTTTTAACTGCTATTAATTACTGTATACCGCTTGTGTGAATAAATGAAATTTTAAAGGGGGGTGTTCCTTATAGGAAATTTAATGTAGTATTTGAAAATATCCTTGTTTTTTACGATACATCAACCAGAAATTAAATAATTACAGTTTTTCACTAAAAAATCGTATATTTTTAAAAATACACAAAAAATAGGATATCTGTTCGATAGGTTAAGATAGAAATTTCATTTCTACGCCATTTAACTACAAATGACTTCTAGAATAACATCCTAAAGTATTGACATCACGAGGTTAGACACCCTGTAGATGATTGTTACAAACAGAATTTTACACATTTTAAATGCAATTTTATTATTATCTGCATCAATAATATCCTAATAATTCTTTATAATAACTCTTTTATCAATTTTTTATGTTTTAACTAAGTATAGTAAGATTCAGCAATAAAAGAATAGAACTTTGCCTTAGTTTCTCACAAACCCTAATTATCGTGGTTAATCTGATGGTTCTTTCCCACCAAGTCTCATTACCTATTTAGCACGTTAACAAAGAAAGGTTTAATTAGTTAACTGTGCCTTTTCGATCAATTTCCACAGTGTGGGGTTGTTAGTTGTGTAATTCCTCTTAACCTTAATTTGTTTTTTTCAGCTGAACCTTTACTTCTTGGTGTTAGTATTATTTTGATAATATTATATTATTTTTGAGCACCTATTCAGTTATCCTCATATGTCTGTAAAGACCCTTCCTGACCCAACCGTTGAACCACAGTCTTAAAATCTCGTGTTAAAATTATATTAAGATTTTATGTCAATCCTTAAAGTGTAGTACTGTAATTAATTTTGTACAACTGAAGATTTCAAATTATGGTTTTTAGGTTCTTGGTGCTTGATGAAGCTGATAGAATGTTAGATATGGGTTTTGAACCACAAATCAGAAGAATCGTTGAAAAGAATTCTATGCCTCCAACTGGTGAAAGACAAACTCTGATGTTTTCTGCTACTTTCCCTAAAGAAATTCAGGTCAATATTACAGTGTTAATTTATTTACTTAATGTTTTGTCTTGTTCTAAATTTCAACATTAAATTATATCACCTCTTTATTTCTCATATTAAAATAATCAGCTGTTAAATTATCTATATAAACTTCTATTTATTTTTATATAAAAAATATATAGTATTGTTTTTCTCTAAAAATATAAAAAATATGGAATGCTTGTTATATTATTAAAATTGTTATGTTTTAGATATTGGCATTAGATTTTTTGAACGACTATATATTTTTGGCTATTGGCCGTGTTGGATCTACCTCAGAAAATATTACCCAACAAATCATCTGGGTGGAAGAACATGACAAAAGAGGATTTCTGTTGGATCTTCTTAATGCTTCAAAAAATGGTATTGCATTTTATACATTATGATATTCATCACTATATTACCAAATATGATATTCATATACACTCGATATCGTCTTCAACGACCTTGAAGGGAAAGAGGAAATCAGGTCGGAATCCAGGCTTTGTTGCATTCAGCTCCAGATAAAAAATACAAGATTTCTTGGAATAATCAATAAAGCCATTCTGTTTAATATCAATCATTTATTGTATTTATTTCCTTGCCTGCTGAACTTAAAACATTTTTTTTTTTTATAAGCGTTTTCTGTTTCTATTTAGACCTTGATTTCCTTTCTTTTGAACTGAATGGTGAAAAATGTTGTGTGGCTGACTTCTCAATTACAAAGTTTTATTGATGAATTAATATTCCACATCTAAAAATTACTCAGTTTATTTCAAATCTTAAATTTCCTCTTGTCAAATAGGTGTTACAAATCAACATTTTGAATAAAAAATTGCCTTATCTCCATTAGATGCCCTCTAATAATTTATAAGTTCTTCAGCTATCCTTTTTATTTGTTTCACCATTTTCTAAATGACAAATGTGGAGATTTTCTTTCAACAAAATCAATTTTCTTTTGGAATTAGTTTTTAGAGATACACCCGAATTATTAAAATTCAAAATCATAATAAAATAAACACTTGTTAGCAAAAAAAAAATAATAGTGGTAGGAACAGTGGGTTTGAAAGGATCCTCAGAATATTTCTTTGGTGAAAAAATTGGAATGTAATGTTTTTCCAGAGCAATGCGTCGATAAACCGAAAATAGTTTCATGACATATGACAGTAATTTGGAATAATGAACTAAATAATGAAACTAAGGGTTTTACTTTTCTGTTATATGAAAATTTTGATTTCTTTAAATATAATGTCTGCCAAGAACAGCTTCTTCTGAATAGCTTCCTCATCATTTCTATTGTGTAAAACAAACGTTAACATCTTTTTCATTTAACATTTCTATCAAAAGTTATTATATCCACTTCTCAAATACAAAGATTTTTTTATGAATTAATATTCTACACCCAAAAGTTATTCAGTTTATTTCAAATCTTAAATTTTCCCTTGTCAAATAGGTATACCAATCAACATTTTGAATAAAAAATTGCCTTATCTCCATGAGTTACCCTCCTAATAGTTTTTATTGTAATAATTTTACAGCAGCGGATTTATTAACTTGATAGAAAACTCCTCAAATATAAAAAAAAAAATTGTGAAAGGAAAAAGAAATATGTTTGCGCACGCATAAGCGAAAGTAGTGATAGAATTTGATAAAATTTATACTGGACCATTTTTACATTAATTTCCAACTGTTCTCTAACTAGGCCTAATCGGATGTGCCATTTTTGTAACATAGGTGTGTTAAGGAAAATGCGTTTTCACATGCATAAGTGAAAGTAGTGGATGTAATTTGGTAAAAATGATATGGAGCCACCTCGGCACCATATTTGCACAAATTAAGTCTAGTGGGGTATTATTTTAGTCTTATAGTCTTTTTGTTTCTGGATCAAATGAGACCATTCCCATGATATAGTTGATAGTTTAGAAGTTATTACTGATTTCAGGTGAAAAATCACATTTTGCGGCTGAACTATATTCATAACTTCGTTTTGATGGTAGGAAACTATCTGCAGAGTCCACCTAAAATTCGGAAGAAAGTATAGTAGGGGGTTTCCTCTGAAATTTGGATGGACTCTGCAGATAATCTCCTACTATTAAAGTTATGAATGTACAAATTTTGTTGTTTATTTGGCCGATTTGTGCTTATTTTTCCTGTACTAATGGTTCTTAGAGCAATTTTTACTGAAAGTGGAAATTCCATAACTTTTATCCCTTTAATATCCGTAACTATTGACTTTAAAAAAAGAAAGTATAAAATCATTTTTATAGAGAAATCAAAGTATTTTAATTTTGTAAAGAATAATTTTCGCAATAAACCTTGATAGTTTTTGAGATATTCACTAAAAGCAGAAAATAAATCAGTTTTCCTTCATTCTTCCCCTCCCTCCAACAAAGCCCAACGCGGGAAACTTGGACTTTTTACCAGTTATTCCTGTATAGGTACTAAACAACTTATGACCAGTTTCAGCTTTTTTTTTTTTTTTTTTGATCAGTTCATGCATGTTTTTTACCTAATTTTATTGTACTAAAAGTTTCCCTACCTTCAGTAGTGAGTAGTGAGGAGGTAAAAAAGTTAAGTTATTGTGTTAGGAAATTAATTGTTTGCCCACATTAAATATTTAAATGTTTTTTTTTACTCCTATTACAGTTTTTTTGTGTTACCTTCACTTACTGCTTGCTTATTTCAATTTATTATTTCTTGTTACAGCTGAAGAAGGTTCATTAACACTAGTATTTGTTGAAACAAAGAAAGGTGCAGACTCACTTGAAGATTTTCTCTATAGTGTTGGATACCCTGTGACTTCGATCCATGGTGATAGAACACAAAAGGAAAGAGAAGAAGCTCTGAGAAACTTCCGAACAGGCCAAACACCTGTTCTGGTTGCAACTGCAGTGAGTATATTGTTGATCACCTTATTTTTATCATTATCTTTTTTCAACTGTGATAGTATATGCTATTGAAAATTGATTAACCTATTTTCAGGACTTGTCAGACCAAGCACAATCAATTATACAATAACTTGGTTAACTCAAAAACAATCTTAGTAGTGTGCCTCATATGTATTTTATCTCAGAATCAGATTCAATGTACCATTTAATCAATGCAATTAATAATAACTAATTTATGCTTATGTTTTATGTTTTAAGCATGACAAAATACATATTTTTCTACATTATTTAAGTTTTATCACCAAACTTTTCTTATAATATTAACAGAGTTTATTTTTATTTTTTACCTATTCGAACTAAATGAAAACTTGTGGTGTAATTTTTAATGAAGAGGGAATTCAAAAATCATAAAAGTTATTTAAACAAAATTAGATGGTAAGATATTAAAAATGGAAGGAAGTAGAATACAAAAATAAAAAATACAAATCTTCCTAATTTCTTTTTATTTCTGATGATGGACCTACAATGTGTGTTGAAATAACAGAATAATTTACCAAAACTAATCTTAATCCAATTAACGTAGCCTGGATTAAAACAAAATTAAATCATTAGAATTAACAGTAGTTAAGGAAGGATTTATTTTTTTTCCAACAAAATTTCTTATTATGACCGCTATTTATTTTCTGGAAGGCTTCTTGTGTGTCTCTTACTAACTTGTGTTCAAGTTTGTCTTACGGACCATTTATCACTGTTTGAACATTTGACAGTTTTGTTAATGGTTGTCATTTGTCTTTATCTTGTTATAAGATATTGATTATTGCTATATTGTTCATTTTTAAATGATAATAATAGTATCTTTTGGCTTAGAATAACATTTCTAAACTGATTTTATGCCTCAGACTATTAAATTTTTACTTTTTATTTAATGAATGAGAAGTAGGTTCTTTATCTTTACTTAGACCTTTCTCCATTGTCTGTGTTTAGAGAATAAAGAATATGCTAAAAATATTATGTTCTAAGCCATTGCCTTCTACAGACTGCAGCATATTATGGTTTGCCATATTTAAATCTAGAGACATTGCTGTGGTAAGTTTCAAAGATATAATGCACTTTATTAGAAACCTGAAATCTTTTTGGGACTTCTAGGCAGCCAGAAAAGAGAGACGAATCATTCATTATATAAATGGGTCTAAGTGATAAATGGTTACCCTTAATTATAGTCATACCAAACATTTATTTTTTTCAGAGAACATGATTTTTAGATTATTTGCCTTTACACATTTACCAAGCCTAGGTAAATCAAATGTGTAAAGCGGGTAGTTTTGATTGGCTTGGATTAGCTTCTCTGTGTTTGAGTCCAATCCGGTTTTTGCGGGAAGCGCTAGTGTCGCATCCACAAATTTTTATGTTTTTATTTCATATTATTGAGATTTTACAACAAAATCACAGGTCGCCCCAGAATGATCCTCGGAACTCTACATTACCATCTGTTTTTTTTTTAATTGTTTCTTTATAAAATAAAACTATTTTAAATCAAAATTAACAGTCGAAAAAAGTTGGAATAAGTGGAATGTGTAAATAGGATACTTTTGACTGGTCTGGCCTTGGCAAATGTGTATATGCATCTTAGAATTGTGAATTTAAAGCCATACTTTAGCATTCTGAAAAATATAATTAATAAAACAGTTATGTGTCCTCCAAAAAATAAAGTTTTAATGATATGCGATGAACTTAATTTGAATTTTTTTTTTTTTACCTTCTATTGAATGTAGTCAGTCCCTGATTCCCGGATATCGTGTATTACTCACATTACAACTCCTTAGTGAGCATCTGGCCAAAAATATTGTATGATTTAAAAGTAATAATTTTGTTTTCATTTAAAAATAAGTCATTTCATAATTCATTTATGAAGATATTATTATTTTAAGAGTTACTAAGACCTTTATTGCTTTACACATAACTTCTTTTGTAAAGGCTCACTTTATTATTTAAATAGCCATCTTTCTGTACAATATTAATTTATTAATAGATTATTAAATCATTATGCCCATCCCATAGTAAGCTATATTTAAATACGTCATGTCTTTTTACTTTTATTATGTTTATTGTAGGTAGCTGCTAGGGGTTTGGACATTCCTCATGTGAAACATGTCATCAATTTTGATTTACCTAACGATGTTGAAGAATATGTTCATAGAATTGGACGTACTGGCCGTATGGGCAATTTAGGTAAATTCTTAATTTTGTTTTTGCTGTACTTATGTGAGCTAATTTTTATAAATTATAAACTTAAAATATAAATTCATCATTGAAAGAGCTGGCTAATATTGAACTGTACTTTAATTTACCTACTCCTGGTAAATATAATTGAGTGATATATTGAACTGTCCTATAATTTACCTGCTCCTGGTAAATATAATTAAAGTGATAGTGTAATAACAACTGTAATAAGCATTTTTGGGATAGATAATGGTATTACAGCGCTAAACTGTTGAGTAAATGGGGAAAAGGGGGTGGATCGAAACATAATGGGAAGAATCTGTTACATCTGACCCTGAAGATTTGTGTTTTGATGGGGATGGGATTCAGTGGATAAAGCAAAGATTGTTGGTGATATTGGGCTTGTCATTGTTATTAAATTAGTTCGCTACTGTTACCACAATCATAACAAACACAGGGAGCTAGATACATAGAAAAAAGAGAGGTGTCTAGTTTGCACAAAAGGCAATGAGTTTGTTTTTCAATTCATTCAGTTAGTGAGAAACAAGATCTGGGAGCAGCTCCTGTTAGTTTCAATGTAATTGCCAAATTTAAAATTAATAAACTTTTAAATGACTGTCCTACAGGTTTGGCAACATCTTTCTTCAATGATAAAAATAGGAATTTGGTCAGGGACCTGTTTGATCTGATACAAGAAACCAAGCAAACTATGCCTTCATGGATGCAGAGAATGGCTGCAGAAACTAAGCAGCCTCTTTCGTCTCGCCGAGGCGGCAAAGGGTAAATCATTTTTCAAATCAATTAACTTTTTTAGAAGTTATGCTATCCATCATTCTCATTTATTCTTTTCCTAAGCTTGTAAAGAATTAATATTTCGTAATTTCACAATTTCTTTTTGCTTAAGTGGTAAGCTCAATTGATATTCAATTATGTAATTAATTCTTTTGAGTAAGGTCTGATTTAATTTTTTTATGATTGATATTTAATGCCTATTGAAATATTTATGCAATCTCAACTTAAGACAACTTGTTATCCATCCTAATTATTCTTTTTAAACCCCGGCCTTTAGTTCTACTCTTGTTGATCACAGATTCTTTCTTATAATCCTCTATTTTGATTACTGTTAGTGTAAATATTATTATAGATTATTAAGTTCTATGGTGTGAATTTTTTTAGTTTTTAAAAATTTGGCTATAAGGAATTTTTCATTTTATTTTCCTATAGAAACATCAGAATCAGCTATTTCAATACAAAGAACATAGATGGGCATTTAAATACATCTTTCTTATATTTTGTTGAGATTTAACAAATATGGACCTACTAATTATTTTTTTGTTTATGGGTTTAAAATATTTCAGAAATAATATAGGTATCCTAACTAATCCTTTTTTGCTCTAATTAAATTTATTTATTATACTAAGTTGTTACAAAAGTCCTTGTGCATTTGTATAGCTTTATTTCGGATTACATATTTTAAACATTATTGAATACTACTCTTCAAAATAAAGACCATTGTTTTCAACTACTTTCACCCATCTTTCTGCCAGTAATTGGATTTGAATCCGGTACACCATTCCTTTGCTTTTGAGGCAAAGAACTCTTCACATCCAGTTTTTACGTCCTTGTAATTATCAAAGATCCGACCTTTTAAAAAATGAGCCATTGATCTAAACAAACCATAATCTGATGGTGCAATATCTGGGCTATATGCAGGATGAGGCAAAACGTTCACTCCTTGGCCAAATGAGAATGATGTGCAGGGGCATTGTCGTGTTGCAAAATGGCTTAGTTCGTGTTTACCAAAGCGGGGTACTTTACACTCAAAACTGCATAAACTCTGTCTAGCTGTTTACAGTAAAGGTTTAAGTCTACTGCCCGCCAACCATCTGGAACAAGCTCAAAATGCAAAACGCCTTCGAAGTTCCACCAAACAGAAAACATTTTTTCCCAAACCGATCTTGGTAAGCCTCCAGTTATGCAGCTTGATCTGGCCGTACCAACTGCTTTTGTTTGCTAGGTTTTTTAAAAATATCCACTTTTCGTCACTTCTGATAATTTTTTTCCATAACCTGTCATCTTTCAGATTTGTAAGCAAAATTTTGCACAAATCAACTCTCTACTGGGCTTCGGCCTCTGTGAACTTATGTGGGTTCCATAACCTGTCATCTTTCAGATTTTTAAGCAAAATTTTGCACAAATCAACTCGCTACTGGACTTTGGCCTCTGTGAAGTTATGTGGGTCGCACCTTGGCCTTACACACATAACACGTCCAGGTTTTTAAGATGACGAACCATTGTGGCATTAGAAGTCCTTATTAAGGCCGATAAATCACGAGTATTTGCATGTGGGCCCTGGTTCACACATTCAAAAAGAATGTCATCATCAACGACCAATGGGCGACCTGATCTGGATTAATCTGCAAGGCTCATATTCCCATTGTTGAAACGCCTGAACCAAAGTGCGGCAGTATTTCGATGGATAATTGAATCTCTTTTTTTTCTTTTTTTTTTTATTTAAAATTAATGGCATTGGATTTCTCCATACAGCCAAGAATGATAAATCAATACTAGAAGAGAATACGAATTCTAGACATCTTCGATACGAAGACCTCACTAACTAATCTATAGTTAAACTAATCTTAAATTATTCCGAAATATAAATTTATTTTTATTAACCTATTGAATCTCCTTCTATGGCACAAATTTCTTTGGTGGCTGCATTTGCGCTTAAATTTTTTTTCCAGTAATGTCTCAAAATACTGCGAATCATGCTTTTTTCTTCTGACATTGCACTTGTGTTTTAAAAATGTTAATGACCCCATAAAATTAACTCAAGTCACAAGGATTCAAGGATTAGTCAAAGTAAAGATTGACATAAATAGTACAAACAAAAATGTTCTTATAGGATTAATTATGAGAGTTAGAATGAAGGGTTGTGTTTATGCACAAGGACTTTAGTAACAACCTAGTATTTCTAATATCTTTTTGGCCTAATATATTATTCAGTTTGTTTTATTTTATTCATTTTACAGTTTTTCAGAATTCATTATCTACTTTAATTTTTTTATTTATTAATTTTTTGTGTTCAATTGTGTACTTTTTAGATTTATATATTTTTAATATAATTTAATAAAGTTGATAGATTTTATAAACAGTTTTTAATTTTTTACTTTATCTTCAGGTGATTCATGGCCTAAGGATTTAATGTCACTTAGTTATTACCAATTCTAGGATGCAAAATAGTTTGGTGGCATGATTTATCTTGTTTTACTTTCTATAAATTTCCTGTGTTAATAAAATGAATTGATTAGTGTCTTTTGATACAGAAATGAGATGAGTAATATTATTAGTCTTTTAATATTTCCTTCCTCTTTATTTAGTCCAACTTTTATAGGGAAGAGTTTTTAAAAGCATTTACTGTTATTTAAAATTTTATCTTATTTTTGGAATAAGGACCTTTCGAAGGACCTCTATCCTCGCCAAAAGTAGTATTATTTGTAGAGCGTTACAATATATGTATACATTTCCCCTCCTCCTCCCCCTTACCCGACCCACTCTTCCTTACGCAATTGCTAATAGGCTTTCTGGGCCTAATCGTTTCAACGGGTATGAACTTGGAGATTGTTAAAAACAGCGGCTTTTCGTAGCGGATAACTTGCATTCCATTTCTATATAGTCTGAGCTGGTTTAACAATTAATGTTTATTATTCATGCTTTTAACTACAAGCCATTTAATCACAGAAATCCAACTGCTCTGTTAAAAAATAAACAAATAATGTTGATATGTCACCTTCTTTTATTGTACTGTAGTATAAAAATTTGCTTGCAAGCTTGTGATTCCACTAATTTCAAATTATAAATATGTAATCAGTATGTAGTTATCAAGATACAGCCCTGTTCGTCTGTATTAGTAAACAAGTTAAGGAAGAGCCTTTTAGGGCTCCTTAACCTTTTGTTATTAAATAATAACCAACTTATGAGTGCACATCATTGAAAGAATGTAAAACTAATAAAAATACTAAAAATAAATTCTAGATGGTGTATTGGATAATTTAGCTGTCTGAAGGTATATCGAGGGAGAAGGCTTCCCTTCCTTAAGTGTAACCTCCTGGCATCTGGCATATGCTATGACCACTAGGTTCTTCCTTAAATTGTTTGTCTATAATCATTTTGTTGTTGGGATCTTAAAACGAACAATTATGGATCCAGGAAGATCTGGCTCTCTTAGTAAAAGTAGTTGAGAACCATTGATGTACTGAACAGTTCAATGTGTCCCTGCTCTTATTTGGATAATATTTCTTCCAGCACTTCGGAGATTTACCCAGAGATAAGTTCCTCAACCTTTCTCTCACTTAATTTGATTACAACAAAGTATAGCAATACACTTTCAGTTTCCTGCCTTTAGTTGGAATATTGCTAATTGCCAAACTTCCTTTTGGGAATTGTTTTTTTTTCTTTACCTGTTGGCAATAGTTGCTTAAAAATCATTGGCATAATTAAGAGTTTGCATAAACTAATACCTCCAATCGTCATTTCTTATATATTTATTTACTTTACATTAGTCAGGAGAGGGGAGGGGAGGAGGTAAACTTATATTTTGGTGTGAACAATAAAATTTGACTATTATGTAGACAAGGTACACAAGGCTATCCAGCTGGGCTACATCTTATAGACTGTATTTTCTGTCCGGTAGTTTCCCAGGAACAAGTCCTCTTCGTCCAATGTTTAAGTGGGTTAGGCATATATTTTTCCACATATACACAAATTCTTTGTACGGGGAACTCTATTCAGTGGCTAGCTGAGGGAAATCATTCTCTATGAGGATATTGGGTCCAGTTTTCCTCAGTAATTTGGCCCTTAGTGTCACAAATGCTGTGCACTTCATATTGGCATGTCCAGCAGTCTCCAGGACACCATTCTAAGAGATAGCATCCATAAGCAGCAGGCAGGACTAACCATACATTTTTCTATTCTATTCTATATCATAACCCAATCATTTGTTTTCCCCTCCATGTTACCAGCAGTTACTGCACTGCCAGCTTATTTCTCACTACAAGTTGTGTATATTTGTTGACCATGGGCCATATTATGCCCTCTTTGACTTAAGACTCATAAATTTTAATTTTATCCTCTTCGACCGCCACGGTTTTGACTTCAGGAGTTGTTAAAAACATACTACTAGCCTTGAAACTGCCCAACCCTCAACCACCCCCCAACCCACGGTTTTGACTTCAGGAGTTGTTAAAAACATACTACTAGCCTTGAAACTGCCCAACCCTCAACCCTCCCCAACCCAACCCTGCCAACCTTGCTTGCACTTTTAGTAAAAGTCTTAAGAGATTCAATCCTTATAAGGGTTTTTAATCTGCTAAGTGCTTTGTTCCACCTTAAGACATTACTGTTGGATCTGTTAATGCCTATTACTATTGTCGCTAATATAAGAGTTTATAAAGCTTAGTCCAATATAATGAGGATTTGTGCAAAATACTACACAATGTAAAATTTTGTGCATAGTCGTAAATTTGTGTAAATGTGAACATGAAAATACACAAAAGTATGTTCAATTTGTGAAGCTAGGATAGCATACATAATGTTTTTAAAGATTAAAATATTGTGTTATTCCTTTCTATGTTTTAAAAATTATTAATAAATAGTTGATTCTATGCTGTTTTACTGGTCAGTTTTTGTACTTATACAATTCTTACTGTTATGTAGGTGTATTATGTTTTTTCACACCATGGGCTTGTTACTAGCATTATTTTTTTTTTAATTTTATTTTCTATTAATCAAATAATTGACTATTGATTGCAATCAGATCCAATAATATATGTCGGGATAAGTATTTACAGGATTCCAATTTTCTTTTTTCACATTGTGGATTATCTTTTTCCCTCCATCCCCCAATCCCTTACATTGCAAGCAGTTAGAGAACCTCCTGAGGTACATCCAGCGCTACTTCGTGCCTCATTCTTTCCTTATGTGGTATTAGTCCTATTATCTACGTACCTCCGGTGAGTACGCTTAATTTTATTTTGATCATCTCATATATTTATATATTGGCATATGTTGTCTTATTATACCATAAGGAACTTTTAATCTAAAATGTTTGAGATGCTATGCTGTATATGATATTTTACTTTTCAGTTGCCTGTATAATTGAAAATATGTACTTTAATTTAGTTTAATTTGATTAATTAATTTCAGTAAAGATGGGTACAGAAATCAAATTTAAAAAAACTCAAGTTAATTTTTTCTTAATTTAATTCATAACATAACTTTGGGTCCTATACTCAACTTTTAATAGAAGTTTTAAAATCTATCTTCAAAAGTTTTTATATTTGTATTCACAGATACTCCACAATGTTTTAAATTGGTAAAATGGTGGCTAAATGATAAAATTAATGAATACTCATAACCTTAAACACATTTTTTTAAACAAGAAAAGAAGTTTTTGTATTGTTCATTATATTTATAAAAATGTAATATACTTAGCATGATTTATTTTTATTACATTATAAATAAATTTATATTTGTATAATTTTCCACACTTTCATGTCAATAAACAAAGCAGTTTAGTAAACGGTTCTATAGTTAACAAAAATTGTCAGTAAAATAAAGGTTAATTGTCATTAAGTGTGGATATTGTATGCAAACAATATTAATTAATTTAGCGGCGGTAGATTCTCCAGTGGATTTGGAGCACGGGACTACCGTCAGCAGGGAGGAAGCAGTGGCGGCGGCGGAGGAGGAGGTGGTGGCCCTTCAAGGAATCCCTCAAGGTCTGGAGGAGGATCGTCTGGATATGGTGGATACTCAAGTTCTAATAGTACGTTTTTTAATTTCATTTATACTTCGTTTTCTAAAATGATCACATTCTATACAGATACTAAGTTATATATATATATAACTTAGATATATATATATATATATATATATATATATATATATATATATATATATACAGTAATACAGTACTATAGATCCCTTTATTGACTCCCAGGAGCGATAAAATTTCACGGAGAAATGACAAATCCTAAGTTCAATTGTTATATTCTTATTTCTTAAGGCAGGTAAATCTGTTTCTGACTCCCACAATTATCTCTTGAACTAGAGGACTGATTTTGTTTTGTAGGGTTTGGAATTATTATGTCTTTGTATCAAATCGAGCACCATGTACGTTATAGCGGCTGCACAATAAAACCATTCTTCCATAGAGTGTGGAGCTAAAACGGCTCTAACAATGTTGATGAAGCGTATTAAGTCTTCTGCTTAAAGAGCCCTCTAGCTCTCCAAACACGTCCTACATTCCTGAGAAAACGTTATGACGGAAAGTATATTTTATTTGCTCATAATTCGAAAAGGATACATTTTTTCAAGTTTATACAAATGGTCATTTGAAAGATAATCAAATTTTCTTCAAAACAAAAAAAAATATCGTAATCGGACCATTATAAGCAAAAATACAAAGCATTGAACATTGTTGCCATGTTTTTATGTTCCTAACACTCCTAGGCTAGGAGTTTACAGTAAAACTTAGATTATATGTCACTGTCACACTGTATGACGATTCATCGATCTAGGGGGAAGTAGTTAACATCAAAGAAATAAATAATACATGCAATCTCATGAAACAATTAAGAAGACTGAAACAGAAATTCTATCAAACAAAAGTTGGCGCTTTATGAAACAAAAAATTAAAAGGAAAACCTAGTAATATCCTTAATTTAAAGGAGTATTAACAAGGGAAATTAAAATTCAAAATAATGAAGTTGATAATTTTGTCCTCTAGAGTCATTTTATTTTATCACTAGACTCAATATTACCATTGAGTTAAAAAATAGTATATTTAAGGAAATAGTATTAAAAAGACGTGTAATACATGCTAATTTAATGGTATTGAAAATCATACCTTCAGAGTAGGAGAAAGATAATTCTTTAAAAACCAAAATTTTACAGGGGTCTTAGTGTTTTTAAGTACACTTAACATCATGATATGTAAGAAGCGTTCGTACAGATGACCTGAAGCGAGAGAGAATATATTAATTGGTTCATGTTCCCCTTCAACAGTATCTGTCTTACTGCCACCTCCAAATGTACTGTAACAATTAAAATATTTAGTAATTAAACATTTGTATAGGTAACTATGTTATGTTACACCAGGGATGTTCCTAATACCTCTTTCAATCTCTCTGAAAAGCATCACCTACTTTCAGTCTTCTCAAAGCAGTCTCCTCCTTAAACTTTTCTGTCAACCAGACGTTGTGTTTTTATCCAGTATCATTTCTTCACCCAATTCTCTTATAAGCATCAGAAACGGCTATAAAATACTAGTGCAATAAATGCTAAACACAGTCGAAGAAAATACCAACACGCGCACAAGTGAGTGCCATGAAGGGGACTTTTCATTTCTGTAGCACACATTATGCGAAGTGTTGCTAATTAAGGGATCCCTTTTCTATATTTTTACTCATTACGAGGGGTCCTTGTTTAGTGACTGTGTTTGTTATTTGTTTATTTTTGCGCCATGGAGTGGTACACAATCGCACAATTAGTTTCGATTGTTAAAATTCATTATAAATACGGAGAATGTTACGCAGAAACAGTTCTCAAAATGTATGCATTGTTCGGCCATGTATGTCTATGCCTGTACTCTCCATATCCATCAACCCGCACTTCCTCAGTCCTGTCTGTCCGTATCTAATCTTGAAGGAATCCTTGCTTGTAACAATGTTCTAGAGCAAATACCATGCGGTTATTAAATTCTTGTATAAATTGAAGAGCGCTTGGATGGTGTTTATGGGGAATCCTTCCCCTCGTATTCCTCTGTAAAACAATGGGCAAAAATTATTTAAGTTAAGGAAAGAAAGTCTGGATGAGGACCCACATTCTGTTCATCCATTGGAAGCTGTCACTTCTGTAACAACCCAACTTGTGGAAGCTGAATTGCTGTCTAAACGGATGCTGAAGATCCAAGAAATAGCAGTAAGGTTGGGACTTTCAAAAACAAGTGTTCTGAGGATCACTAAAGAACATTTGCATATTAAGAAGGTGAGTGCAAGATGTGGTTCCAAAAATTCTTTTGGCTGCTCAAAGAGAGGAACGTGTTCAATGCTGCAATGTATTTTTATGTGGGTATAATGCTGATCCAAAACTTTCTCTTTGACTTCTTCACAACAATGCCACACAGCATTGATTTCGAAGGTCTGTAATAGCGAAAATTTTCATTTTTCAGATTTCAACGGAAATATCCATTTTGACTAGTCTTGTCGTGAAGTACATTCGTTCGTACGTATCTCTTATAACTCATAAACGGTTAGCCGTAGAAAGTTAAAATTTTGTCTTTAGGATTATTGCATAATCTAATTGTAAACCTTCCTTTTTGGTCACTACATGATTACCGAAAGTGGTACTTTACTTGAAGGTCATTACTAATTTTCATCAAAAATTATATTAAAATATAATGCAAAACTTTTCAAATTTGGTATTTGAGACTTGCATGCTAATATAAATGTCATAATAAATTTTAGTAAAAATTGGTTAACCGGAAATGGTACTGTACTTAAGGTCATATTAGACTTTCATCAAAAATTATATTAAAATATAATGTAAAACATCTCAAATTTGGTAAATTAGACTTTTATATCAATATAAGTAATATAATAGATTTTGGTTGAAATAGAAGATCTGAATGGGGTACTTTACTTGAAGGTCATAAGAAACTTACATCACAAGGTATATCAACATTTATTACAGAGACCATATGATTCGGTGATAAAGGTTATGAAAATGAAATTTCTCACTAATTAAATAATTTTATTACTTGTTAAAATAGAGTGTAAAATATTTTTTCCTCCCCATTTGTGAGCTGAACAAGTCTGCAGTAGGAGAGAGAATAAGATATAAGTCAAGCGTTTTTTTCCGCTCAACATGTTGAAACCGTTAATTTCCAATGCTTTATCTTGTGACATAGACAGTTCTAATGTTGTCAAGGAACACAAAGAAATCTCTTGGGAGCTTGTTACCAACTGAAAGAAAACGACATATAGTAACGGACTGAGACCTTAAGAAACAAGAGCTTTTGTGTGTGTTTGTTCGATGGAGGTCGCGATGCCGAGTGTCGTTTTTGAGGTACTGCTATGCTCAGAAACTAGTAACCGAATTCAGGGTCACTTTTTGAGCCACCGGTTTATGGTTTAATAGGCGTTAATGTATTAGAATAGGTGAAAGATTTATATATATATATATATATATATATATATATATATATATATATATATATATATATATATGGATTTTATTCTTTGTGGTTGATGAGTTTAGATTCCAAATAAATGTTAATGGACTCAGGAAGGAGTCTTTCTTCATTGCTGGAGACAGACTAGAACAGAGTTTTGGTTATGAGATTTTTTAAATTGGTGCTATTGTTGGATCAAAGGTCAAGGTGCAAGTGAGAAATCATGTTGTCTAAAGATTTCATTATGTTTTTAAGAAATAAAACTAATACGAGGTGTCCAGCAGCCTTGAATTTCTTGAAGATCGGAAATTCTGCTTGAATTTATCGCCTGAAAAACAGCCAGTCATCGGGAATTTGTAGTCTTCAGACTAATAATTCTATTTTTTGATCAGTACCAAGCAATAAGTATGTAAAATATTGGGAAGAAGATTGATGTAGTTGTTCTCCTTCCCATCTCTAATTCAATGAAAGCTGAAAAAAAAAGCCTCCTTCCACTAATTTTGTTCATCAGTCCATCTCTCTCAAACACGTGCTCGTTCTATATTCTGTCTCACCCACTGTGCCACTTTACCTGTTGCTAAGTCAACTAGGGATGTTATGCAACAGTAAAATAATGTATTAGCTCCAAACAGCTCTGAGTTTCAATTTCAACCGATTTACACCCGTCTTTTCATAACATGTTCACCGAATCTCTTCTCGTCCCTGAGGCCGAGTGTGGAATGACAACGATAAGGATTTGCCACAGTACATCTTATTCCTATAATTATGATTATTTTGTTATATATAATATTTTGATTTGTTATGTTAAATAAGTTAATGAATTAAATTATGGTGAATTTTATTCATTTTCTCTTGAAATTGTTTTTGTACTGTGTTTTCTAGTTGTTTTTATTTTAGTGTAAGTAGTTAAGTGACAATTTTTTATTATCAAATAAGAATACAATCTTTATAATATTCAGATTCATTCTCAAGTCCGAATTTCATCTTAAGCTGACCAAATATCGCTGCTCACCCTGTAATAGATTAGAGGATCTTTTTTATTTAGTTTACGTTTGTTTTATTGTGTTTTTGTTCAGTTAGTTTGTATCATAGGATTCTAATTTTGGCTTTATATATTTTCTGATGGTAAGGGTGTTGGGAAAGATAGTTCAAGAATTGGCCAGAGTAAGTGGATATAGGGATTTCCACATTAATTACAGTAATTAATTTGTGTAGTAGTTGTGGTTTCTTTATTCAGTATAATCATTTCTACAAGAATAGATAAAGAACATTTAATTTATATATTACTTTGATTATTTAGCTGTATCTCTTCGTTAAATGTTTATTTAACTGTTTATGTTAACTCACCTGTTAATTTTTTCTTTGAAAATCCATCGTCATAAAACTAAAACAAAATATGGCTTTGTGGAAAACAGACAACTTCTTTGGAATTCATTCCAAAAAAAATACCTTCACATTATTGATGATTTCTTCTATCATTGAAAATAACTAAAACATTCAGCTGTTCGACAAGATATTAACAGTTAAACAAATCATTACTTAAGAATAATAAATGGCATGAATACTATTTAAAACTATAAAAGTTATTGTTAGCTATTTCTAATTAATATGATTTTTCAGGTTACTACGGAGGGGGTAGCGGCAACGCAGGCTATGGTGGTTCTTATTCATCCAACCAGAACAACAGCTCCTCCGACCATGATTGGTGGGGGCAATAATTCTCTCACCGTACTCCCTGCCTCTCTCAGCCAATCGATCTCGCCCCCGCTCTTCTTCAGCCTAGCCACAAACTACAACTATGCACATATGGGCGTATACACAACTGGTTATATAATGTTGTATGTACATATATAGATGTGTAAATATTATATATGATCCCATACAACTCAATGTTTATACGCCTAAAGAATATTAAAAATTCAGTATGTGTATTTTTAATAAGTTAGGGGCATTAACACTGTGATTTTATTCTTACTGAATATATTTAATAAAGTCATTATGTGATTGTATATATACATATTGGTAGGCCTTTTATAGTATCATTATGAAGGCCAGCAATGATCGGATCGCTTTGGGGAGGACATAACCAAAGATTCTCCAGTTAAGGACCCCTTTAGATTTGATCAAATAAGGTCTTTAGCACAGCTTTAAGGCTATCCGATGCATATACCCCTTTATTTATGTGTATATATATCACAAAGATATGTGCCACACCTAGACATGGCACTCCAGTCTTCAGTTTAAGGAAGTAAATCGAGAAAAAAAATGTTGAGTTAAATGTAATTTTTTTAAGGGATGACAAATAATTTTTGTATATATAAATGACAACTATCATAAGTTAGTGCCCATGATCTAACTTGGGGAAAAGTTAATTGATTTATTGTGTACAAATATTTTCCTTCTGAGTAAATGAAGAGCTAATAAATGCATCTACCATTCAGAATTATTTATTATTAGTTTCGCTCAAGGAGTGCTTGTATCGAAGGGATTGAACATCAGATACTCAATCTCAAGTTTAAACTGAATTTATTTTTACTTTTCTTTTATTTCTTTTTTTTTTTTTTTGTTCTAGTTTTATTTTTGTATATAAATAAAATTCGAACTGAAACTACTTACAATATATTAGCTGTTAAAATGATCTGCTAATATGTTATGATTATTAGGATATATATAATAAATATATATATATATTGCAAGTGCCTTATCTGGGGTAGAAGTATTGATTTTAGGCTCCAATAAGACAGTTTGCAACTACTTGAAAAAAACAAAAAAAAAACAGCATAATAGTTTTTCTTCTCACTTGTTTCTATGTATTTATAAATTTCAGTATGTATTTTATCATTTTATTTCATCTTTTATATTTTAACTGTATACAGATTGTTTATCTATAATAAAAATAATTTCTTCTTTGTCAAAATCTATGCCTTGTAAAGCTGCAGACGGGCGGACATCTTTGTGGGATATTTATATGATATAAGAAAATGAAACAAGAAGAAATAATTATGAAAAATCCAAGATTCGTCTGAGAGAGGATTTTGAAAAAAGAAATATGTATTAATTACTATTCTATATTATAGCTGTCTCCCAGTTTTCATTGTATGATTCTATATTATGTAGACATTAGGTCAAGTTTACCTATGTTTTAAATTACTGGCATGATGGAATAGTCATTGACGACTGTTGTATCTTAAAACAGCATCTATAGAACAACTCTCACTGCGATAGTTTGAGATTGTGTTTAAGAAGAATGTTTTCATTAATTTTTTTTTTGTTAATGTTTGTATTTAATCATTTGTCAGTTAACAACCATCCACCACTTTTATCCCAAAAGTTCATAAATTTTAGAACGTTTATGTGGAAAATCAAATTTCCTTTTGTAATGCTTTAAATGTTCAAATAAACAGATAGTTTTAATTGGTATTTTAAAACAGTTTATTCATTTTGGGATGTTGACCTTTATCCTTCACTAGTTTTATAGTGGTGAAATAAGCTAAATCATTAAAGGTAAATACATTTTATTACAATAAACAACTATAAATATTTTAATAAGTAAATTGCATGTAAAAATATAACAATTAAATTTAATATTTAACATGAACTTTTATCAGAAGAAAACAAATAAATATATATTTTCCCTCCAACTAAGCAGATATTAAGGTATGTACATAGTACACAATTATCAGTCAGCATAATAGTACAAGGGATACATGGCCCCCCCCTTTTTTTTTTTTTTTTTTTTTTTTTTTTTTTTTTTTTTTTTTTTTTTTCAAATTATTAACACTAGTCTAAAACTTCGGAAATGACTTCATTATCACGTAACCTAAAACTGTTGTATCTACGAAAATTCTTGAAATTTACGTCACGGAAACTAAGCGTCTCAGTGATAAGACTATTCTATACAAAATTAAAGCTGATAAAATTTGCTACAAGATTGATTTCATTCATTTTATTCTGTATCTCGCAGTTTCCGAGATATCCGCGCTCATATTTTGCCAATTTTGAAAAAAAAATAAAATAAAAAATGGAAAACTAAAATAAACAGCTGAAGAGGTACCTAGTCTAATAAGACAAAAAGTATGGGGCCAATTAAAAAGAAAAAAAAAATACGACATAAGGTTGCGGATATCTCGGAAACTATGAGAGATAGAGAAAAAATTAACTAAATCAATCTTGTAGCAAATTTTGTATAGAACAGTCTTATCACTTGGACGCATAGTTCCTGAGATAAAAGCAAGCTAATAACAAAAAAAAAGGAACTTCTAACGCCATTTTTGTAGATTAAGCAGTATGGCCCAATATTTTTGTAGACCACTACATTAAATAATCACATAATATATCCTCAATCATGTATGCTTCGAGGCCGACAAGTGCTAATCAGTAAAATGGTCAACGTTAAATTTACATGTGAAGGGCATAGATCTGAGAAACTGCCCACTAAAATGTAGGCCAGCATTATTTTGACATGTTGGGGATGGTATTAGATAAGTGTTAATAATTTGGTCATGTACCCTGGACTATAAGTATTTCTAAAAATTTGAGATTCAAGCTAATAATTATAACCTATATTAGCTAATACTAAATACAAAAGTATATTGTCAGCTTGGAAGTAAAAACACAATTTTGTAATTTTATAGTAAAGAAAATGTAAGATAAGAAAACAATTTCCTGTAGTGATTCTTAACCAACAGGGTTTGAATAATTGAGCTCACTTGGACATTTTCACAGTTAATTGGTGAATTTTACCGACAAGCCAATGATATACAGACCTCAATCGATCCTTAAAAAAAGTAAGTGGAGAAAATGGGAATTAACCACTGGAATCCTAAAGAAACTAAATTAGCTTATAAAAATATATTACCACAGCTACCTATTTTTTTTACAATAAATTCAAATATATTAACTTCTCATTTAATAAAATAAAAAAATATATACAATAATACTTTTGAATGTGAGGAAATAACTATATAAGATAATAATACTCTTATAACAACTATTACAAGATAATAATATTGAACTACAAAAAGTATAGAAAATTGCAAGTGCATCCAGCTAAACCTCACAGTAATTTTTACTATTCAAGAGAAAGTTCTTTCTGAAACTTTTTCCAACTATTTTTAAAATACGATTTACAAGCAGTCTATTTCTCACTACTCAGAATTAACCCTTTCAGTGCTGAGGTTGCAACAGTTAGGGTAAGGTAAACAGCGCTGGGACTGAGGTCACAACAATCTGATCATTATATCATCATCCCCACCATCACTTAAATTGTCCTTTTCTCTTAAAATACAGAGAACGGTTCAATGACCTTATATTCTTTGAATTAAAAAATATAAAGGCAATCCAAGACAAGGTGATGTCTGCCTACGCTCAACTATGTCGACTATCCAAGATTGACTGATATCAGTTCATAACGCACTGCACTGCCAATACATCAAATTATTTAAAAAGCATTACAAGTCTTGCTAATCACAATAATTGTGGCTTGGCCATAGAGAGGATTTTATCTTCTATGACCAAGGTTACATCAGTTGTGATAAAAAAAAAAAAAAAAAAAAAAATTATTTATCTTTTTGGTGTTTTATAAAATAATAACAATACAAAAATGTCATATTGAATAAAAAATAAAAAAAAATTGAAACTGTTGGAGGACAATGGGGACAGAAACATGAAATAGGCCCTGGCACTGAAAGGTTAAAGATAAATTACTCCTGGGAATGTCTCAAAATCTATTGACAATTGACAAATGTTTTCTGCTATTGCACAGGTGATAGATAAAACAAAGTGCAATTGTAGTTAAAAATGAGCGAATTAATATGATGAATTATTTTTAAGCACTGTTTATTCCAAGTAAATAATCTAGAAAATAGCTAACCATAAAATACACAATATTTCTTATAAACAGCTAAGGCTGTTTGATAATTAGTATATTTTTTTTAGTTTTTATAAATATATTTTAAATAATTTCCGCAAGTGAAGTCATGGTTGCAAAGAAAAAAAAAAAAATCTTGTAAAAATTATTATAACTAAAATAGATCACAGTTATACAATCACTATCAGGCACTTCTGGTTAATATTAATATTACTATAAATAATAATTACTTTACTTCTTTTTACATGGAACATGTCTAAAGAAAAAAAAAATGTTACAAAATCCCAGAGTTTGGTAAATTTTAAGAATGTTTTTTATTTATTTAACAAATAAAATTTTAAATTAACTAGTGGATTCACAGATAAATTAATAAACAAACTTTATAAAGAGAAGATAAAAAAATGTGTATCCCAGGATATTTAAGAAGCCTTAAATAAGCCTTAGTTTAAAAAGATTAGGATATTAACAAAAGATATTAGAAAAGCAAAACCACGAACCAGCGCTAAATAGAGTAAAAAGAAATAATAGTAAGCAAAACGATTAACATTAAAAAATTTTGAGTTACTAAAGGTACAAAAGGAGTGTCTATTTCTGATAATTTGGTCTTCCAAACTCTAGGTAAAATTTTATAAAGAAGAAAATCAGTTTCTGTATAATAATTAACTTAATACAAAATTGATCAATGGAGGATAATATGTTAGTCACAATTACATTCTAAGACCAGATATTTGCTGAATAACATATTAACTCATTCTATACGACGGCTATATTGCTGAACTTAAAGAGCATACTATGCAGTAAATGAAAAACTTTTTGGCTCTGACTGTGGTTCACCTACCTAAACTTTAAAGACTTATTACCCTTCTCTTAGTTCTCAAATTCTTTCTAGGAACACTGGAATGGCAAGGAAGGCTTCTCTGAATGACTGGAAAGCACAGAGACAGTATAAATACTGAGGGGATTATTTAGTATAAATAAGGGGGAATGATTAAGCCCAGTAATTGAGTTAGGGTAGGAAGTGCGCACTCTATCATTGAATATGGACTCGAACAGAGCGTCGGTGTGCTTACTGTAAGGAATGGGCTAAGTTCGCCTAAATATAAATATAATTGAACATCATTCTGAATTAATGTATTTACATGTAATAAATCTATTTTTATTTGACACATTTCTTGATGAATATATTTGAATATTTTGATTGATTTTATATGATAAATTATTTTTACTTTAAGGCTAAATGCCTGGCAACGATTCAGGAAATTTCATATTTTGTCATGCCTTTTTTTTAACCCGATTTAAACCTATTGGGCAATAAAACAATATATCATTATCTTTCGAAGTTTTTTTTATGCCCAAATGTCGCTAATAATTAAATTTATTAGACAGTCCCCTGGTGTATGGGGAAAGTCAGCCCTAAATAGCAGTTTCCTGGTGTGGACGGAAAGGACATGCATAGGAAATCCTTCGAATTAAGAGTATTTTTCTGTATGCATTATTGCTTAATTTTTAAAACATTAAAAAAAAAAAATAATGCAGGGTTATTGCACCATGACGATCCTCTAAAGGCTTAAGTTCCCATAGGCGGTCCCACATTAGGTAGAGCAAAAAGTTGTTTTTGGAGGGTCAGACATTTTAAGACTATTAAGAGAAGCTCCTTGATACATAAATAACAAAACTTTACATACCGACTTACAACAACTAACTATCAATGCATACTCTTTATTGCTGTCTCCATAACTTTCTTGGACATTGGAACAGATTGATAGACGAGATGGTTACGGCTGACATGACTATTAAGAGAAGACTAAAAAGAAGCTGGGTGAGAGATCTCCTTTCCTGAATCAAGGGACTAATTCAAGATTGGGAAGAGGTGCTGCTGAGTACTGTTCTTCCTCATGCCTATCATGCCATGCATATCTTTTATCATCATCATATTTGCTTATTGCCAATCTTCTGTTAGATAGGTGCGAATAAATAGTTAAAAGTTAGAAAAAAAAAAAAATTAACTGATACATTCCCATTGCACATACATTTTCTTGTTTTTAAGAAAAAAAAAATCTTTTTTTTATTGTTCTGTTTTTAGGGGGGGGGGGGGAAATTAAAAACTTTTGTGACGATTTATGGTTTTGAAGATATTCACTGGGTTAGAATGTTGGTCATTAAAGTTAATTACTATACAGAAAAAAAAATATTAAGGAAGGTTATTTACTTCCTTTTTAAATATGTTATAATTTATACTTAATTATTCATTAAAATAATCTTCATTAACTTTAAAACTTAGCCTAGAGCTATAAAATATAACAATAGAAATTCAGTCATAGCCAAAATAAAATCTTATCTTATAATAAGATAAATAACTAATCTATATTATAACAATAGGTTTGAACGAAACAACAATGAAAAAAATATTGTAACATAAGAAGATATAAACAATACATTAGGCAACTACCTTCAATGCCATCTTATTTGACTAATTGCTGGAGAATCTATATTCTGGTACCAGCCTTTTAACACAACTGATACTTTGAATAAATTATATTATATACAATAAATATTAAAAATATCTATGACATAATTACTTTTATCGTACCTAACATAAATATTTAATTTTGATTTTTTTTTTAAACCTAAAACTGGGCTTGTATGAGAAAAGAAACTAAAATCTCGATAATCAAAGAAGATATTTGCAAAGAGCGATCGGTTTGGATGGAGCAAGAATGTTTAACTGTAACAAAAAAATTAATAATATTAAAAAAATAAACGTACCAGATGTCATTGTTTATATCTTACATTTATGGCAATGGGCAAGGGGATATTGAATTATGTTTAGCTCTAATTGTAATATCCTAAAATCTGAAATTGCCAAACTCTAGAAATAAACATAACAGAGAAGAGTAGTTACAGTAAAAGACAACTAAAAGCAGACAACAAATCCAAAATGGGCAACTTGGACTATATTTATTAACACGTTCACTGCTGTGTATTCCCTCTAATAACATTATCTGGGAGCATAATTTTTTTTTTTGGTACAACTTTGCAATCAGGTTGCATTATCACTGCCTGCTTCCGAAGTTACCCGCTATAATAGCACCATTTGTGGTAACTAACTGCTTTGTATTCAATTGTAATATTTGTATCCATTTGAATTATTAAAATTATTACTGCTATAATTACATATTATTTAAAATTATTAGCGCTGTCGACTTCCACTCACTAATTTCTCTCAAGAGATAAATAAAACACCAACGGATCCTTTTCAGTCTTACTGTAATTTCAATTATTACTGCTTGATTAGATCACAGCTGTCGACTTCCGCTTGCTATTTTCGCTCAGGAGACATAATACAAACTCCCAAAAGATCATTCTCAGTTGAGGTTGGGCCCTCACTGTAATTTAAATTATTACTGCTTTAGATACAACTTTTCCAGACCACCAGAAGACAGCTCTAATAATTTTAAATAATATCTAATTAAAGCAGTATAACTTTAATAATTCCAATTAATACAAATGGTACAATTGAATACAAAGCAGTTAGGTAGCAGAAATGGTGCCAGAGAGTGCTACTCCGGCGATCTTCAAGTGACTTTGGCAGCAGTCAGTGATAATGCGACCCAATTGTAAAGTTGCACCTTTTTTATGTTATCGAAATCTACTGAAAAAACTGATTTTTGAACTCTAGTAATTTGAATTATTAAATTATTGAACATTTTTATGTGTGACGTGAACGTTCACGTCACCCACCGATCATTGCAGTTTGGTTACACAAACCAGTAAGACGACCTATCCTCAGCAACAATTCCTTCTTTCTGGAAATCTCCCCAACTCTTCTTTACCTGAACGTGTCAATAATTATCTATCATCAGAAAAGTCTAGATTCTGAAATAAAAAACATGAAAATAAAAAAAATGTTCCAAATTTTTAAAATAAAATTTCTGCTTTTCTCTTAGCAAAATATTATAAAATTAAACTCGGTAGGACTAATAAAAAATTATTATATAAAAACAAATGTACCAGAAAAAAGAAAAATAACAATGAATCACACAAAAAAAAATTGAAACAAACAGAATAAACGTGGTTTATATGGCCATTACACAGGGTTTAGACAAGGAATAAGGCAAATATCACAGTGTGCAGGTCAGTCCCATCAAATTATAATGTAACAGCCCTTGATGAGAACAGGCATGGGTAGAGATGACGTGGACGTACATTAATGACCGCACTGAACATTATAATATTAAAATTTAAACAGATTGTAAATGTCAGATAAAGAAAAGGTGACAGGCTGTGGATGATCTAAACAATTGCAATTGCAGTTCCACTTTAAAAACTAATAAACTAAATAGTGTTGAAAGTCAAAAAGAAGATTAAAATTTACTTTAAAAAGTACTGATATATATCTAAAAGGACCTACCGATCTATTTGAGAATCACCAATGATCACATCAGTCAATTACATCAAGATGGTAGAAGCTTTCCTAACGAAAAAAATTGTACCATAGAATCCCATTTTACAATAACAGATACTAGATTTTTTTTTTTGTATTAATGATTTGAAATAAAAAAATAGTTTTGTGAAAGAACATGGATGAGATCCTTTTTAGGAATACTTCTGTCATGAAGTGATCAATGACGAGGAAAAAATTTATATAAGTAAAGAAAATAAATTCGTCAAGTAAGTTTAAGAAGCCTCATGCTTCATACAACAATGCATCATGAACAGGCAGAATTCTATATTATAATAGATAAATCAAATAACTTTTTTGACATAGATAGATTTCAGATGAACACTCATATCCAGAAATCCAAAGCAAAATAGTACTAGTAATTTGGGTACTTTTCAGTTATTCTGGTGTCGCTAACAAATAAGAGAAACTCCTTAACATTCTCTCATTCATCAAGTTTGTTATACCAAGAGAGTAGAGGCACTGAATTGTTAGGATTTTTAAACTCAGCTTCAGGTTATTACATGCCGATGGGGCTTACCAAGAATTTAGGTACTTCTCAGCCAAGATAAAACATAACTGATGAGTTATTATTGTAATGAATGATGATATGATATTGTTCAGTTTTTTTTATATATAACAAGGATAAGTGGTAGTATCATAAGTATGCAGCACAACCTTAGCTGTATACATATGTATATTATTTATAACTGAAAATTACCCAAATTTTTACATATTAAGTGAATAAAAGAAATTGAGAAGCTTACATAATTTATTCAGTCCTCTGCAAAATTCCATGAAGAGGGTGCAAATAATAGGCCATGTGTATCGGAGGGCTTGGATAAGAGGGTGGAGGTTGAACTCGGAACGTATCATCCTCAGGCAACTTATAGGGAGGAGGTGGGGGTTGTGGCGGTGCACATTCTATATAGGGAGGTGGTGGTGGAGGAGAGACCAGAGAGGCATCCTGGCCTACAGGGATGATTTCTGATGCATTGACTACTGGAGATGGCCGACTTTTATGCCTACGCTTCATGTGCTTGTTATAGTTAGCCCAATTGGTAAACTCTCGACGACATTCTCCACAACTATAAGGTCTTTCTCCAGTGTGTTGTCGCCGATGAACCTAAAAATTAAGATAGTTAAGCACCACTTTGAATCAAGCAGAAACATTTTTATTTCAAACATCACAATTGCTTAGTAATATTATTTTTAAGGTCATGAACACTCACAAAATCTTGAAAACATACAACAGCATGAGGATTTGATCAATATACAGAATAATTAAAATTAAAATTAATATTCGTCCTTACCACCCCAAAACAAAATCTTTAAAAACAAATAATTTATAAGAATAATACTTATAAGAAATTAGAAAGTGTATAAAAGACATACGTTCTGGGAAATCTTGATTTACAATCAGATAGCAGGCCACACCATTCAAAGAAATAGGTATACTCGATTGCTTTACAAAAATAAACAACATGCTGAATCAATCTTATCAGCCACAAACTACTGCTGTTGGGACAAGAACTAATTAAGGATCAAGGCATTCAATGGATTTTTGTATGCTTATGCTTAGAGATAAGTATGCAGCACAAAATAATATCTTCAAAGAAAAATCAAAATTAACTGTAATTAAGGTAAAGAATTATTGCAATAAGCAAAATGCCATAGAATCTCTCAATAGGCTATTAATTATCATCAGTTGACATCCGCATGATGGTATAGAAGGATCAATCTAGTTAGGGATTGATAAATTAGATAGGCCCATCCCGAAACATTATCTTTTGATTTCATATTACAGCTCTATATCCACCAAAGTCGGAAATGAATTGAAAAAAATAGGATTAAACCCTGCATTTAAAATAGAAAAAACCCTACCCTCATATTTCTCTTCTCCTAAACACAAAATAGACCCTTTCCAAAAATAGTATAGTATAGTATACGAACTAAATTGTAATGATTGTGCAGCTAAATACACGGGAAAAACTGGAAGATCGCTAAATCAGAGATTAAAGGAACATACATGCATATAATAATAAGGCAGAGAATTCCAACTTTACAATTCATTTAAATGAAAAAAATCATAAATTCATCAAAGACTCAGGAGTTAAATTAATACATCACGTTGAAAACAGCCTCAAATTAAATATATATGAAGCACTTGAAATAATAAAATCCCTCAAATCCAATCCAGATTTTTGCTTAAATGACCAAATAAATATCTTCAATAGTCCAATCTTAAATTTATTCTCACCACACAATTACTCACCGGTATTACTGGAAAAACCCTGACCCTTAAACCGTTTACCTATAAACATGCTACCTACCTTTCGTTCATTGTTAGTTCAATGCGAGAAGAAACCAGTACAAACTTTTTTGTTTGATATAATCCATTTAAACCTTGGTGAGTACCAACATGTATTTGATTTTTTGTCTTAATTAAATTCATAATTTATAAATGTTTTATAATGCTGATTTATATTAATATAATTTAATATGTATAATAATACCAACTATATTTTGAATTGCTTATTTTTGAATTGTTTGTTTGTTTTTAGAACTGAGGATGAATGTATAACATTCGAAACTAGTTTTCAATAAAACAAATTTATAGAAGTGGCAAATAATTTATAAATCCCTAATTATTAATTATCAATTTGAAATTGTAACAGAATGAAAATGGAAGGCCAATGAAACTTAAACAAGAATAAATTAGAAACTGGAACTATCCAAAGTTAAGAAAGAAACTAAAATCAGCTCTTGTTTTTCCTAAACCAAAAGGATCAGGATATAATGTCAGGACTTTGTTCTCCAGTAGGTCAGCAGTCATTATTTAGGTAAAAAAAAATATAACGAAAAGCAAGAATAAACAACCTTTAGGAGTCCAGAAAAGAGATCCTAGGAGAGAGAAAAGAAATCCTTTTCTGATTTAGTGTGTGTGTTGTCATAAGAGATATACTGCCATGATAAGCTAAAAGGCTCTAGCTCCAAATTATTTTTTAAAATAAATCATTGTATTCTACTGAATTGCTCTAAAAACTACACCCTACGTTAGATCCTAATCATTGGTTTTAGGGCTTTCTCTAATCATTGGTTTTAGGGCTTTCCCTAATCATAGGTTTTAGGGCTTTCCCTAATCATAGGTTTTAGGGCTTTCCCTAATCATAGGTTTTAGGGCTTTCTATGTCATAAAAAGGTTTAGTTTTTAGAGCAATTTAGGCACAATACAAAAATGTATTTAAAAAGATGATTTGGAGTTAGGGCCTTTTAGCATATGATGTCAGTATAAACAGTTTGCCAACTTGTTTGAATGAAGTAGCATATTGGCTAACTACTCCTCAAGAGCACTAATAACATAATGTTTTATAGACTTTTCTATACCAGAGCTGGATCAATCCTATTTATGCAAGCTGATCTGAATATTGCAAAGGATTTTATTGTAATGGGAAAATCCAATACTTCTATCTGTTCAATTCAATCTTACAAATATTTTTTTTTAGATAAATAAAAAAGTATCGGCTTGACGAAAATAGAATACAAACAAAAAGAAGGTCTCACAGAGTATGCAAAAAAGATAAAATTTCCACTTACAGTTAAGATTCCTTTGAACCTAAAATTTTTGCCACAATATTCACATGAATAAGGCATGGCTCCAGTATGTATTCTATTGTGCTCCTTCAAAGCACCTCTTTCTCGAAATTGTTTACCGCATACATCACATTGATGTGGTTTAACTCCAGTATGGACACTTGAATGCTTTGCTAAAAGTCTTGCAGTTTTAAAACTAGAAATATAAAATGCCTTATGAAATAAGTTGCATAATAAAAAAAAAAATACAGTTAAAATGAGAAAGTAAAAGCAAACCATTTGCCACAAACTTGACAAGAATGAGGTTTCGCATCATTGTGAGCCAAAATGTGGTAATCCAAACTACCTTTAGAAATAAAACGTTTCCCACAAATATCACAAATAAAATTCCTTTCACCTGTATGAAGTTTCATATGTGTTTCAACCGTATGTTTAGAGGAAAATCTAAAAGAACAAATTCAATGATTTGGAGAAAATAATGGGTTATTTATTAAATCTAGACTGCATACTTACACTTTCAAACAGACAGAACAAGGATATTTTGGTTTAGCTTGTTCTGGTAGATGACATTTACTATGAAGATATAATGAACTGAATTGTTTAAATGCTTTGCCACATTGGGGGCAAACATGCGGCCTTTCTTCACTATGTACAGTACTGTGTGATTGAAGTACTGTTTTTTGAGAAAAACATTTACCACATATATCACAACTGGAATAGGAAATTTTGAAATTATGTTAATAATAATGATATACTACATTATTTAGGTAGTACTCCACAATAACGGTTCCTGACAACCCCAAAAACGAAATCAATTTGGATTCTGGTTTGGAGATACGTCTATGTGCTACAAAGATAAATCTACCTATTCCCTCTTTCATTATTACTTTATTTTTGAAAATAGGCCATTTCCAACCACTTTGACATTTGTATTGTATTCAGTTCCCTCCATTATTTCTTTTCTGTAATTTACATAGCATTCAGTTACTAGTTTATGTTTGGCTTGTGGTATTTCACACTTTTATATTTTATTAATTTTTACAACTGTTTGGGAACTTTTCAACCACTTAGGTCACTTTCATCCTGCACTAAATTTCCAGAACATTTAACAATTATAAAAGGTAACCAATCGAGAACTGCATGCTCTCTTCAAGGAACCAGATATAGTGAGATTTATTCGACTTGGAAGGTTAAGGTAGGCCATCCCAAAGAAGATTCTTCAAGAAGAAATTCATGGGCACAGGCATAAAGGAAGACCTAACTGCTTTGGGGAGATGGTATCGCACACGATGTCCAGACATTGCTTGAAGTGTGTAATTGGATGGTGGCTGCACAGGAATAGGGCATATGGCGTAAGCTGATTCAGGGGGCCTTGATTCAGCAATTATTGCACCACTGATAGATTGTTAAAAAGGTAAGTTCAATTATAAAAAAAAACTATGAAATCAATAAATTACAAAATTTAGAAATTAAAAAAACAAAACAATAAATTAAATTATCAGAACACTTATCTTTCTAAACTTCACAGTCCCAAAATATTAATAAGTAGATAATTTCTAGAAGCTATAAAAATAACCAAAAAGAGTATTTAAATCATTGATCTTCAAATTAAATTATATTGCTTCCGCTGTTTTTCGATAGATGGCTGCAGTAGAAGATGGTGGTTGAAAATGTCTAACAGTAAGCTTGGACATTTGTCAATATAACAACAGCACCATATTAGTGAATTTGTGATTGCATCATAAATTTATTCTTGATCAAAGATGTCAGTTTTGATTTTATGCTTTCAATTGGAGGAAACTGGCTAAGGCTCATCAAATGCTCTCAAGCAACTATGGTGAGGCTGCTCTTAGTGAAAGAACTTGTCGTGAGTGGTTTCAGTGCTTTAAGAGCGGTGATTTTTACCTTGAGGACCGGCATGGCATAGGAAGAAAAATTAGTAGAATCATTGGGAGTGATTCAACAAGCCATTTCAAAACGCTTGGAAGCCATGGGAATGATTCCGAAGCAAGGGAATTGGATTTCATGTTTTCTTAATAATAACTCTCTATATAACAAACTGTTATGTTTGAGGGATTATTCTTTTGTATGAATGTCAACACTTATTAATCCTCTTCCGAACAAAAATGTTTTTTATCTTCTGTAGCATTCCACTAGTTGGAAATAATTCAGTTTTTACTATGAGGTCAGAGCGCAATTTTCGCATAATTTCGTTTTACGAGTTTAAACTCGGTTAGAATGGGGCCCAAACGGACAGAAACATTAATGAAGTCTTGAACGAAGGCAGTGTGAGTGAGTGCACCGATGGTTTAAAAAATTTCGAGAGGCTGACTTCAGCCTTGTAAAGATAGTAATGGAAGGACTTCTTCCCTTGATGACTATGTTCTACGAGCTTTAGTCGAAAGGTAAAAAAGTTGAAACTTGGATTCCTCCTACATTAAACGGCCGCCAAAAAAATCTTAAATATGAAGTTTGTGCTCCACTTCTTTGCCGAAACAAGACTCTGCCTTAGCTCTCCTACTCACCAGACTTGTCGCTATGGATTTTTTAAAGGTGAAATTTGATTGATCGAAATTTGTTAGAAAATGCATTTTCAGAATTTGTTAATAATAATGATGGAATAGTTACCAAAACATTGGCAGAAATATATCGACAGTAATGGAGTGTATTTTGATTAATTAAAATAGTTCCGCATCATTTATTTTATTTCAGAATCATAAACCTGCATTAATTTCCGGACAACCCAATACATCACATTAGGAATGACAATGAAAAATGGATCTACTACGATAATTCCAAAAGCAGAAAATCTTGGAGAATGCCCGGACATGCCTCCACGTCAACAGCCAGACCGAATATTCACGGTGGGACCAGCATTTGGTGGGATCAGCTCAGTATGAGCTGTTGAAACCGAGTGAAACCATCACAGGGGATCGAACATAGTTGATGAGTTTGAGCAGAGTATTGAAGTAGAAATAGCCACAGTACTAAGAGAGAGACGAAAAAGTTATCCTCCAGCATGAAAATGCTCAGCTACATATTGCAAAACCAGTCATGACATACTTGGAAACGCGGAAATGGGAGGTTTTATTCCACACGCCGTACTCTCAGGACATTGCTCCTTCCGACTACTATTTATTTCGATCGATGGCACATGGCCTGGGTGATCAGCATTTCTGCTCTTATGAAGAAGTTAAAAAATGGAACGATTCGTGGATCACCTCAAAAGATACATAGTTTTTTCGAGATGGTATCCGACAATTACCAGAAAGATTGGAAAAGTAATGGTTAGAAATGGACTGTACTTTGAATCATAGGTATATAGTTACTTTTAAAGCATAAACTCAAATTTTGGGGAAAAACTGGGGAAGCAAAGTTATGCACTTAATAACGTATCGAACGTAGTTAATGAGTTTGAGCAGAGTATTGAAGTAGAAATAGCCACAGTACTAAGAGAGAGACGAAAAAGTTATCCTCCAGCATGACAATGCTCAGCTACATATTGCAAAACCAGTCATGACATACTTGGAAACGCGGAAATGGGAGGTTTTATTCCACACGCCGTACTCTCAGGACATTGCTCCTTCAGACTACTATTTATTTCGATCGATGGCACATGGCCTGGGTGATCAGCATTTCTGCTCTTATGAAGAAGTTAAAAAATGGATCGATTCGTGGATCACCTCAAAAGATACATAGTTTTTTCGAGATGGTATCCGACAATTACCAGAAAGATTGGAAAAGTAATGGTTAGAAATGGACTGTACTTTGAATCATAGGTATATAGTTACTTTTAAAGCATAAACTCAAATTTTGGGGAAAAACTGGGGAAGCAAAGTTATGCACTTAATAACTAAGGAGATGAAGAAACCCTTGTCACCAGAGGTCAGATAGATAAAAATTGTTTACTTAATTTATAGTAAAGTCCCAACTAGAAATTAAACAGTATTCTCGAGTCAGAGACAGCACCAGTTCGTATTAAATTTTATGTTGTGGTGGACCCTCATTGGAAATATGGTACATTCATTCTTTATCAAAAACTGACAACATTTTAAGGAGGTAATCGATACTATACCTGCAAAACCTCAAAAGTGTTTCTGACATATTAGTTCAGGAGACAAAAAAAACTTAAACCCTTCTGAAGCCTTCTAAACTTACAGGCTGTTACAACTAGTCATAGACAAGTGGTAATACTGATAAAGCTAATAATATAAAAATGACCCACTCCATTCGATCTGGAAACTTTGATTATATTATAGAGCTACAAAATCTTTATTTTAATAAAGATGGGACTTAAAGGTATTGCAGATATACAGTTGTTATGTTATTATCGTCGAGGTTGTAATTGACAATTTCCTATGATAAAGGCATGTAGTTTTCAAAAACAAATGCAACAACCGATCCCTATCAATTGCTATTAGACATCTTAGGAATTATTCATTAACATTATCAGAAGTCGCTATTATGGAATCTTACCATAATTTAATGAAAATCACACAAGTTTCATAGTACCTGTACTTTTTGGAATCAACATGTAATTTTACATGTCTTGCAAAACTTCTATATCGAGTGTAAACTTTATTGCAATAAGTACATTTAAAGTTAGGGGCTTGGTTATGAACTTCTTGATAATGCAATTTCAATGATGACAATGATGAGAGTTCTTTATCACAGTCTGAGCATTTCCAAACATAGCCTTCAAATATTTCTAAAAATTGAATCTTCATTACAAATAAATAAAAGCCATATTACGGATAAATTAAAAAAAAAATTAATAAAATAAATAAAAAGACGCGCTGTGGGCATCACCAGGGGTTTTAAATCTATAAAACTTGATATACATAGCAATTATAAGATCTAGAATTCAATACGGAAGAATTGTGTGGTGGACAGTCCTAAATAAGACTTTCCATGTTTAAAAGCTCAGCCAGATTCAAAGAATGGCAGGCATGTATGAGCATTACGGGAGAAGTTCTTCTCTATTTAACACCGCTTCAGCTATGGCTGAAGGGTGAAGCGGTTATGGTCAAACTCAGAATCAAAGAGAATAGACAGTGGTAGGTGTGGGGAGAACCTACAGGCCACTCAGAAATAGCTAATTTAGAGAAAAAGGAGTTATAAATTCTTCAATATTGTTGGCCAACACTTGATAGAAACCTCATTATTCTAGAGTAAGCTATTCATACCCTAGTTTATTTGACTGGGAACAAGATTCAATGGTAACTCAAATAGATAACCTAACCTGTTTTACAGATGGTCAAGGAAAGACTCGACAGGCTTAATAGGTGCGGGAGTCTATGTATAGGATTTAGACATTAATTTAAGTATTCCATTGGGCAAACACTCTACCGAGTTACCGGCAAAAGTGTATGCGATATTGTCTGCAGTGACATGTACAGAAGTTGTTAGTAGTGACAGAGCTGTATTACTACTTACTAAGACAGCCAGTCACCTCTTCAAGCCCTGGAATCTCCTTCTGCACTGGTAAAATAGTGCAAGCAGGCATTACAGTCACTTACTTGCTTCGAGAGTTTAAAATTAGTTTGGGTTCCTGGCCATAAAGGAATCGTAAGCAACGAGATGGCAGACCAATTTGCAAGAAAAGGCGCTGAGATCCCTATCTTGGAACCTGACCCTTCGTTAGATTTCTCGAAAGACATCAGCAAAAGGAGTGGAGGGATTGTGCAGGCCTTAGGCAAGATAAGCTACTAATTAAATAACCATCTCCTACTAGAACAAAGTGGCAAACAGAAAGGAACTCCAACTATTAATCGCAATACTCACAGGTCATTGCAGGCTTAAAAGACACTTAAAGATTTGTGGAGTAGTAGGGGACAAGTTCTGCCACTTCTGTGGGCAGGCACCAGCTCTACACTACTTAGCCGACTGAAACAGATATGTGTCATTAAGATATAGACTGCTGGGATTTGACAGAATCCGAGAACATGAGGATTCCTCCATTGAATGGACGTCCCTTCTGAACTTTATCAGGAAACCCAGTATGTTCGATACGGAGAAAAAATAGATTTTCTCTATTTGTCATCCCCGGGGTAAACAAAAATGACCACTAGGCCCACTAGCCAGACTTTGTCTCCCCACCTTTACCAGTACCAGTACCAGTAACTATTAATGTACATATCTTGTTGAATTTCTGCTCTTATATATTAATATAATAAATTTTCTAATTTTCAACTTTTCTTGACTACAAAAATATCTATCAACTGGTGAAACCCACCAAGCCATAGCTTAATTTTTTCTAATTATTTTTTCCTATCTTTGTAATCACACCAAGTAGTTTACACAGATGAAATACACTAAAGGACTTAGTAATAACACAATTTGGTTTGTTAATAGAGTAATACATAACATCATATTTAAAAATTAATTAAATTTGAATAATATACTTTTTGATGAGAAACTTTGAGATGAGTTGGGAAAATCAAAGAGATCGTCATCTAAGTCACTTCTTTCATCGTCTTGACTTTCACTTTTTATTTCTCTAGATTTTGACGGCTTATTAATTTCAGTTTTTTCATTTCTAAAGTTCTCAGTTAGAACATCTTCAAATGAAGGTTTTCTAGTTGTTTTAACAGGCCTCTTTTTTTTTAAGGCATTGGCACTACCTAGAAAAAATGGAACAGAATAGGTAAACAAGAACAATCTTTAACTATCTAAATAAAAAAAATTCACAGAATACCTCGATCATCTAATAATACACAGTCAACATCATAATCCAAGCCATTTTTTTCATCAAAGTCCTGCAAAATGATAGAGTGATGAGCCTCAAATAACTGATTATCATATATCCAAACATAAAAACAATGGGATATACAGTTAACTGATAAATCTCAGCTCCTTTCTCAGAAAGAGGGAAAATATTAAAAGGAGAAGAGTTATTTTGAATATCCTTCTTCTTGAAAATTTCCATTAAACAACTCTGTGATTGGTGGCATGAGCTGTAAAAACTGAAAAACTCTTCTAATTTTCCACAACAAACTAAACAAATAGCTTTAGGCAGCGAATCTTCAGGACATATCTAAATAAAGATTAATTAAAATTAATACTTTATTCGACTACAAATTCTTTTGACAACTACATGGAAATTAGGTCTATAGTTAAAAATATTAGCTGTGTACAAACCCAAATTTGAAGGCATTGTTTTATTTTATCAACAAGATTGGCTTTTTCACTCTCTTGCTCGAAAAGTTTCACATAATTGTTACAGTCCAACGAACACAAACGACAAATAGTGTCTGTCGCCATCACCACAAAAAACTAAAATAAAAAAACAACTTAAGCTTTTCTTTCAGGAGATTACACCAAAACAATTCGTTTGACGAAATAATACTGCCCATCATACTGAACATTAACGATCGTAGATGGTTGTTTTCAACTAGGGTTGACATTATTTATTGAATTAAAACATTATAACAACTTTAAATTCGTAAATAACAATAATAATCTATTGTAACTAATTACAATAATCGATACATTAATACTCGATTAGAAGTTATTTAATATAAATTCAATTTTATCGATCTAAGATTATTAAAATAAATTTTTTCAAACATTTTAGCTATAAAATACCGATTATCTGATTATTTATAACAATCATAGATACTAAATAATATCTACTTATATTTTCTGGCACAAATCTCTTCCATATCTTAGTTTTTTGTAGTTGTTTTATAAATATTTCGATAGATTACATTGCATCGGCTGTCGTATATTCTATTTGTAAACTTATTAAATAAAAAAATTTCTTAACAATTAAAGCAATTGATAAACAAAGGCTACATACAATTAAGGTTACAATAAGTTTGTTATCCGGTAACACTGGAGTGGAGGGGAAGGTTGGATTTCTGTAAACCAGTTGCCACTCGTTCCCTGACTGCCTTCAAATTTGGTTTGGGTTTTATCAAAGTCTACGTAGAGTTTAAATTATAGGTTTACATCATGAATATTACATCCGCAGGTTTATATTTTATATTTTCATTCTTGTTTTACAACACATCATTTAATGAAACGTTTTCTAAACCGATTCATCCTTCAAAATCACCTAGTCATGCTTTGTTTTCTTTTAGTTTTATTCAGTACTTTTCATGATATTTTTATATTTTCCAATTATTTTCACACTTTACATTTAGCTTCAAAGCTGACATTAAAAGCTCCTCTCATTTACATTTTTTATCTTTGTTTATGTATCATTACATTAGGTTATTTCATTTTTTAGCTGGGATTATATCTCTTCTTGAAGAGCCTATGCCAGAACTGAAGGTTTTTGCATTGAAAAAGTTGAATTTAATTGTTGATGAATTTTGGCCTGAAATTTCTGAAGCCATTGAGAAAATGTAAGTTAAATGCAAGTTATTGTTAAATGCCTTTTTTAATGAATGTAAAATCATTTTTAATTTTTTATCAATTTCAGTGAAGTTTTACATGAAGACAAAAATTTTTCGCAGCATGATTTAGCAGCTCTTGTTGCCAGCAAAGTATTTTATCATTTGGGATCATTCAGTGATTCTCTTACATATGCTCTTGGAGCAGGTCATTTATTTGACGTTAATTCTAGATCAGAATATGTTGACACAATCATTGGTATGGTTTGTTGTTTATTATTAAAAATTTTTTTTTATCTAAATGTCATTTTTTAATTTATTTAAATTTCTAGCCAAATGTATTGATCATTACACAACTCTCAGAATCCATAACTTAGAAAATCCTGATGATGTACAACCCATTGATGCCCGTTTGGAAGCTATTGTGGATAGAATGTTTCAGAGATGTCTTGAAGAAGGACAGTATCGTCAAGCTCTGGGAATCGCTCTTGAAACAAGAAGAATGGATGTTTTTGAGAAATCCATCATGCAATCTGTAATGTCATGAAATGTCATTGTTTTTAGTTATTGTTTTCTTAATATTTTATTTTTATACTTTTGATTTTATAATCATCAGGATGACATACCTGGAATGCTTCTCTACGCTTTTCAAGTTTCTATGGCTTTACTTCAAAATCGTGGCTTTCGAAACACAGTTTTAAGAAGTCTTGTGAGTTTGTATCGAAATCTCAATATTCCAGATTATGTGAATATGGTTCAGTGCTTGATATTTCTTGATGATGCTCTCTCAATAGCCCAAGTCCTGGAGAAACTGTGCAAGGAGAGTGAGGTACAGCCTGTTTATATATATTCGAGATATTCATCAGTATTACCTATAAATTATTTTGTAATTTTGATTGTATTGTATAGCTTCCACAGTACTGCATTTCTATTATCTACATTTAAGATTTTGTAATGCTTTATGCAATTATCTATTTTCGCTAGTCTTATCATTTTATTTTTGCTTTATTTGTTTAGGAAAATACATTGATGGCCTACCAATTAGCATTTGATATTTATGAATCTGCCACTCAACAATTGATTGGAAGTATTGTTCAGTCATTAAGTGCCTCAGCTCCTATACCTTCACTTGCAAAAGGAAAAGTTTTAGAACCATCTTCAATACTGGAGGGTTTGATAGGCAACCCTATAAAAGAGTTACAGTTACCTGAGAAAGATCCTTCTTCTTTGGTAATTTGCTTTTGTATAAAGAATTAAATTTTATAAGTATTTAATTTTATATTTTTTTATGTATGCTAAACGACCAGTTGTATCAAAAGGGGTAAGCCTCTTACCCTTTAAAACTAGTTTTGTATAATGAATGTTTTGTCCTTTTGTCAGTAACCAGTTTTCTTTCATGAATTTTTTTAAGAGTTATGATTTTTGTTTTGGCTTTTGATAATAACATTGATTTATTAATTTAAATATGGTGTAGTTTTAATCTAAATTATCTAATTAGTAGCATTTTACAATATAACTAATATTTGATGTTAATTTATATATAAAAAAGTCCTTTAAGGTAATAGTGAACTAAATTTTTCCTTATTAATTTATTATAAAATTTCATTTATAATAAATCTTCCATAATAAATTATATTTTTACATAAAGAAATCAATTTTGAAGAAATTCGTAGTTATACACCATCTTTGTTGATAAGAGATTAATTTAATTACATAGTTGGTAAGGCTGAGGGTACAGATACCCTATAAACAAAGGAAAATAAATGATTGATTCTTTAGTTATTTAAATACTGAAAAATCTGTACATTGTAAGTTTATAAATGAATGAGCATATCTACTTGATGTGCATGTTTTAATTCTTGACAGCAATGTTACTTCTAATTCTTTAATTTTCATTGAATAGACTGAAGAAGAAAAAATGTACCAAACCAGGATGGAAAATCTTAGTAGAATACTGAGTGGTGAGGTCTCAATTGAACTTCATTTGCAGTTTCTCATTAGGTATTTAACTATTTATGATTAAAAATAGTGTTTAGACTAAATATCAGTTTAATGATATATTAAAATTGTAAATTTTCTTGACATTTGACTATACCAATAATTATTTTAGCAGCCAAATTTAACGTACCGTTTTTTAAATAGATGTATAAATGTAGTATTTAGGCTGTCTGAAAAATAATTGACTTGATGGGCTCCTGCAAAGATTGTGTTGGTTCCCTCCATTGAGTTTAGTAGTTGGTCTCTGGAATTTATTTTCGTATAATTCAATTTTTTTATTTAAAGTTAGCGGTCACATATCTGCAAGAAAAATATTTTCAAATGTAAAAATCTATATACTTATGAATTTAATTGCTGGTTTGAGGAACTTACCTAACTAAAATTTTACCAAAAATATTAGATTATACCTCAAACTATAACGGGAAGATTGAACAATACAGGAGGTAATATGTGCCTGAGCATTGCAAAAAGACCACAAAATGATTGGAGGAGTAGACAAAATCATATTAGTGCCAGACTACTCGATGAATTATAGTTTGATTTTGCATAATTATATTCTGGAATATAATTTCTTATTTCTATAAATTATTGTTAATGTATTTCACGCCTCTGATCTAATAGCTCTACATTTTTGTAGTTTTATTGAAAAAATACCAAACTATATTTTGAATTGCTAATTTTTGAATTTTTTGTGTGTTTTTAGAACTTAAGATGAATGTATAACATTCGAAACTAGTTTTCAATAAAACAAATTTATAGAAGTGGCAAATAATTTATCAATCCCTAATTAGATTGATCCTTCTATAATATCATGCGGATGTCAACTGATTATTTAAAACAGTTAAGTAGTTTTGAAATAAAAACAACAGCCAAACTATTTATGGCATGGATGCTGATGTGTTTTATTCTTTAAAATGCATAACAGGAGGAGTTATCCTACAGTTTACCATCCTATTCTATCCAGAGTGAAAAGGACGAGATTCATTCCGTGGGACCGCCACAAAATATATTTCAATCTGTCAAGCCCGGATTCGAACCAGAAATTATCTGTCCATTGATAATATTTAGTTCTAACAAAAGAAAGTATCAATAATATATGTTCATTGATATTAGAAAAATAACTCTGAATTTCAAAATATGTTCATCTTTAAGTACCGTAATAGATAATTAAGACAGCCTTATTTTGTATCCTACGCAATTTTTTGACTTATTAGAAATATTAGACATGATCACATGAAAATAGAGATGCGCTTAATGTGGCTTTATATTGATTATATAGAGATGCCTTATATTGTGGGTCTAAATTATATATAACTAAGGCCCAGTAGAATTATAGGTGTAACTGCTACAAAAAAAAAAAAGCCTTTATAAGACATGAAATTCTTGCAAAAAATTATATGTACTAGATTGCATCTCTTTAATCTGTGTTTTTTCATATTGATGATAATATGTCAGATGGATCACAATATCATGCAACAATCTATTTTTCCTTCCAATTATTTCAGATATTGTTTTGATAAATTTATTAGATTAAGATAAAGTAATATTAAATGATAATAATAATAATAACAGAATTATTTATTTAAACCAATAATTTTATTTGATGTCAAGAGTCCTTTGATAAAAAAAATAAAAATAAAATAGTTGCTTTTACTGTTTACATTGGTGAATGTCTAATTTTTTGTCTTTTTTTTTTTTCCAGATCAAATCATACTGACATGCTTATACTGAAAAATACGAAAGATGCCATAAGAGTTTCTATCTGTCATACAGCAACTGTGATAGCCAATGCATTTATGCACAGTGGAACAACTTCCGACCAATTTCTCAGGTAACATCGGTATATCACAGATATGTATTTAGTGTATTCATTACTTATTATTTTGTTAGTAACTAGAGCTATTTATTCATGTTAAGAGAAGATTCCAAAATAACTTCAAAACTAACAAAGTTTTTAAAAATAATTAAAATAAATAAAAAAATATAGAAAGAGGATTTACTAATTGATGTAACTTACTAAGCAGCTTATCATAAATTTAAAAAATACCTGTTAAGTTATTTATTTTTTTATCAATATTCCTATTAGTGGAGGAATTATTGTTGTCTTAGCTAATTTTATTTTAATCATATTTCAGAGATAATTTGGATTGGCTGGCAAGGGCTACCAATTGGGCAAAGTTGGTTGCTACTGCATCATTAGGTGTGATTCATCGAGGTCACGAGAGCCAAGCTCTTGCCCTCATGTCAACATATTTACCAAGTGAGCCTGGTCCTTCTTCTGGCTACTCTGAAGGTGGCGGCCTCTATGCTCTTGGTCTAATTCATGCGAACCACGGTGCAGCTATAATAGACTACCTCCTTAGCCAATTAAAAGATGCTCAAAATGAAGTAAGAATGTATTTATTTTTATTATTGATTTTTAATTTTTAACACTTTATTCAGGTTTAATTGCAGGTTTCTGGTATATCAAAAATTATATTTAAATTAAATACATAAATCATATGTTCCGGTAATAAAGGTTACAAATGCAATTTGGTTTTCAATCCAATTAAACATTTTTATTACTTGTTTTAAGTGTTAAAATTGAGTGTGGTTTTCCTCCCTATTTGTGTTTGTGTGTGTGCGTGTGTGAATGTGTGTGTGTAAATAGATAGATGTCGCGACGCCGAGTGTCATTTTTGAGATACTGCAATCTTCGGAAACTAGTAACCAAATTCAGAATCACTTTTTGAGCCACCGATTTATAGTTTAATAGGCGTACAAGGATGTCATGTATTGTCCACATCAGATATTTTTATTCAGACTTAATGGGTATGATGCCTTTAGTCATTTAGCCAGAATCTTAGGCAGTCCAATTCATTGGTAAACAGGTAATTCAGATAAATCAAAACTGATCTTAAGCAACTTTTACAGTTTTGTTGGTTTTGGAATATACATGAACTATAAATTTTCGGTAGTTATTGGTTGACTCATTTCTTAGATAGTTTCAAATACCAGTGATTTTTCACCTTTGGATATTATTGTTATATCATTTTATTATCTTATTATTATTTCAATATCTCTTTTTATATTTAGTTTGTTTGAATCATGCATAGTTTCAAGTTTGGAAAATCTGTTCTCTGCATGTCAGCGACTCGTGTAGAAGTAAAGTGTTGAGTCAATCAATTGAGTTTGTGCTGAGGTGGATGTACTGCACCTTATATTTATACATAGTTTAAAGTACAGTCCTTTACATAGAATATCTCATTGATACCCCTATTGGTAGGTTTAAAAATATTTTTGAACCACAGGTAATCACATTTAGGCCTGCTGTATATTGAATCTAGTCAATGCACAGTCCACACCTGGGAAGATCTATGAATGGCAGTTCACAGTACGACACCGCTTATTGGGCCCATCACATGACATGGCTTATTACCCACTTTTTGGTTAGACTAGGCTTACTCCAGGGAGTTTATACCAAAGAAGTTAAGGATGATGGATTAAGAAAGTAGCTACTTAAGAGGAATAAATGATTAATAGCTCCTGATTAAAAACTAAAATTTAGATTCTGAGGAATAATGTTCTACTATCCTCCATAGGATAGTCTCTAGACGTCAACTTTAAATATGGCAGTAACCAATTCTCTGGTACTGGGACATGCAAATAAAATGTCATTTTATCTCTATTGAATGATAGTAAGGTTGTATAGTCTCGTTATGCTGTACTTACTTAACTCAAATTCCTATTAGCAGAAACTTTGTTATCTTTATCAGGATGGGGACAATGATCTGACTGGCCCATTCACCTCCTTATGTTAAGAGCACACTGTTGACCATACTGTTTCCAAAGAATTCCATAAGAGAATTATGTATTAGTGTCTGCTCTCTTGATTCTTCAAGAGTTGTTACAGAACTGATGTTTCAAACTATTTTCAGTAAATTATTTCTTTTCTTTAATCCTTACAGTTGTTGACTGTATATAGAACCATTTAGGAGAAGTGCTTGGTCATTTGCGGGCACCATTCCAAGTTGTGATCAAGCACTCCTAAAAGGTTCTATATGCAGTCAACAACTGTAAGGATTAAAGAAAAGAAATAATTTACTGAAAGTAGTTCGAAACATCAGTTCTGCAACAACTCTGGAAGAATCAAGAGAGCAGACACTAGTACATAATTCTCTTATGGTATTCTTTGGAAAAAGTATGGTCAACACTAATAAATGATAAAAATACCATGCTAATTTAAGGTAGCTCTTTTAAGGCAAACCGCTAGTCTGACAAAATAATGAGGACCGAACAGCTCTCCTACTCTCTAAAGATGGCTTTGAAATTCATTGTGGTCTATTATTGTAGGACTTGGTATTATGAAGCTCTTAAAAAAGTGTTGCTTGATATTGTGAATTATTTACTTGCCAGCTCCTCGGCTACAACTTCAGTACTCATTGCTATTATACAGTCTATTCCACTCCCATATATAAGTATATTTATCTTAGGTTTATATTGATAGTGCTTTTCCTTTACAGATGGTGCGCCATGGAGGTTGTCTTGGTCTAGGATTGGCAGCAATGGGAACACATAAAATGAACATTTATGAACAGCTAAAAATGAATTTATATCAGGATGATGCTGTCACTGGTGAAGCGGCTGCTATTGCCATGGGAATGGTGATGCTTGCTTCCAAGTCATCTTTGGCGGTTCAGGACATGGTTGCAGTAAGTGTATTTTGTAAATCTTTGTATCTGTATTGAAAACGTTACTGTCTTCATACTGTTATTTTTGCAACGACTTCATCATGAAGATTTTATTCCTTGTGCCCCTAAGGTTGCTCGTTACTGAGTTTAAGTTTGGAATAGAGTAATTTCCACTCAAATCTTATTATGATACCATTAATAATATTAAATGAAGAAATATGATTAGATTTATTATTTAAAGGGAGAAGTTGGTCGGGGGGGGGGGGGGGGGAGAGGGGTGCGGTCCTTCGGCCGGGAGTGCGGGTGGTGTGGTTTGACCGCACCCCTCGACCAACTTCTCCCTTTAAATATACATATACGGTCAACAAAAAATCCCTCCATTATAGATTTATTATTATTATAAAGAAATAATATTATTAAATAAAGAAATAAGATTAGCTACATTATTATTATAAATAAATAATATTATTAGAACTACTAATAAGAAATTACGTTTTGCGAACTATTAGAATTTTCATCGCATCAGCTATAAATATAGTTGTGATCCATTAATTATGCTTTATCTTTTTCATTATGATTTTGATTCAAAGATCAATCAACTTTTTTATAATAAAAATGTTATTTAATTAGCTTTACATTATACTACTGTGCAGTACTCTGTTGATAAATAATAAGAATTTCAGTTTTTGAGAAATGTGTTATTACTCTAAAATAAAAATAAAAAATTCTACAGTATTGTTTTTCCTGATCTTCACTTTTATATCTTAAATTATGGCATTGAGCGAGCAATCATTAGGAAAAACTCCAAATTTCTACATTTTAAAATATTATATATTAAACCTGTCACAGGTTTATGGCCATGTAATCATGTATGATTTTCTTTAAACTATTTTTAGACTATATTAGGTATATGGATTTGATATAAATTCTTGGTTATGAATATACATTGCTATAATATTGATCTGATACAAATTAATGAAGACTAATGAAAAGTATTATATAGTAAAAATAAAAATTAATTCTGGTGTGTTGAACTATTTGGGTTTGTTATTCGATTTGATTTTGATATATATGGTGGTGTTTCTCATTTTATATTTAAATTCAAATTTTAGCTTATGCTATATAATTTACATTAGATATGAAATTAATAATAAAAAATAAAATAATAAAAAAAAGAAAATGTTAGGTATTTCTTTTTAATTAAAGTACAAAGGGATTCAATTTCATCTAAATAATACCTCTGATTCTGTTGGTTAATTTATCATTCTTAGCAGTTCAAATAAAGCCAAGATAATTCTGTTTTCTTAACCTGAGGGATTGGAAACTGAATACACTTTAATTATCCTCAGAAGGGCATCCAAGCAGGTTGGCCAACCCTCATCATTTATCTTTAGGCTCCCTTCCTAATGAATAACTGCTTATTTGTTGTTCAATAATCTTTCAAATTTAAATTAATCACTTGCCCTTAAAATAAAAGAGGTAAACCAGCAACAAATATTAATGTTATTTGTTGTGAACCTTTTATTGGGCATATTTTCACATTATTGACATTATTTCGCATTATCATAATATCTGTTCTTTGTTGTAATTTTTTTATACATTTCTTTCCTGTACTTTATCATGTTGTATTTCTATATTTTATTGCTTACTTAATATATTTTTGAATTATTATTTCTTATGAATCAGTATGACATTGATTGGCTTTATTTAGTATTTATAACAAAAAATAAATATGGTCGTTTTCCATCATCTTATTATGTAAGTAATATGTATATGATTGGTTTATGTAGACAGTTTTGACTGATGACCAAAACTTTTCAAAATAAAACTACAAAATTATAAAAATTAACAATAAAAAATTACAAAATAAATTTAGCCTAAAGTGTTTCTCTTCTACCGAGTTATTAAATACCTTTTGAATAGACCAGCCAAATGAGGAAACTATCAAAGATGACCATGGTAAAATACTGGGAAAAGAAGATATAGAGGTGGAAACAACATTTTTAGAGCTTGCCCCTTGTATATGGAGAATCTGTGGACTGCCAGGAAGACCGTACAGTAGTACAGTTATCAGTTCATGATGATGACTTGGTAATTATTCAGGCTAACATGGAGGAGATTCATGTACCTCAAATCGAGTCACCAACGATGGACCCCCCACTGAATTGTAAGAAGCAATCCACAATGGAGTCATCAAGGAACTGCAAGAACTGATAGCTCAAATATAGGTAGACAAGATTATTCCTGGAGTGAGAAAGGGAAGAACCAAAAATATGTAGCAATTTTCAAGAAACTTGTTTGCTTAAAACTGCAGGTAGGCTATTGTAGGCTCCTATCTTAAGTAAAACTAAACTTTGTGACATTCTGAATGCATCCTGGCCCAACAGGCTGATCAAATCCCTAAGATATATCCCTTAGAATATGAAGATATTTGCGTACTAGTAGATTGCTTGCATGATATTTATCGATTTTAGAGTAGCAGATGATACAATTATTCTTAAAAACTCATATGAACCATGCAGTGATCAAGATTACTAAATAAATTATTACTTTTTTTATTTGGTGTTTAACGCCCTTACCAACTCCAATTAAAGCAGATAGGACTGATCATCTTAAAGGCTATTTACTTATTCTAATCAGATTACGGGATTTTGAGATTCATTCCATGGGCCCACCACAAAATAAATTTCAACCCGCCCAGGCCGGATTTGAACCGCCACTACAACAGGCTCGAGGTCGCTAAGCCTTAACACTCTCGGTCACCACAATCCTCCCTCCTCCCCCCTTCCCCTGACAGTGGCAAATATAATCTGATGAATTGAACGTTGAGGTAAATTAGAGACTTCCGAAGTGAGAATTGGTCTGAGAAAGGGATACCCAATATCAGCTTTCCAGTTCAACATTGCTCTGCAATCAATTGTTGATAAGAAAAGACTGAAACTAGAAGGAATGCTATTTATTAAGATGATGCATATCGTGGCTTATCCATTTGACACAATATTCATTGAAAGACCCCATCAGAGTATAAGAATGCTGATTAACCTATATATTAATAGCAACAAGATTAAGATTCTGGTATTAAGGGGGAAAAAAAAAAACCAGCAGGCCTACTGGCACTAATCCTATGCACTGGATTCCTACAGATTTGATGCGGTTGGAGGCTTTCGGTACCTCTTCAATCATTGAGGAAGAAGCAACGAGAAGGAGAATCATTGCAGAAAATAGAGCCTATTTTTCATCTAAGAATTTTTTTAAGATCTGACTTAATCCATACCACTGTATTAGACACTTGTGAGACTAGAGGTCACATATATTCGAGAAACATGGACCCTCAAAAAAATTGGTTGTTAATTGGATTTATTGTTTTGATTCGTACTTTTTTCTGCCTAACTTTTGTTTTTAAACCACATATTCTCACAAACATTTGGCAAACGATTCGTCAAATGATTTGCCATGTGTGTTGATGTCCCATTGTACTTTCGCATCTCAAAGTTCACAAACATTGGACAATTTATTTGGCAAATGATTTGGCCGTGGAGTCAACAAAATACAAAAGCCGTGGTGTGGAGCCGACAAAATACAAGATTTTGAACTATTCAGGATCTCTGTTACTCATGTAAGAGACTAAGAGAGAGACCTATACCCTGTTGTTGACCAGGCCATGGCTACAGCTTTATCCCTTTCGTGCCAACAGAAGAAATTATTCTTTATTACATACCTTCTTACTTATCTTATCTCTCAACGCATTGATCAAAACATATTCATTTTGAACCGATTTATCAATTTGACTCTGCTAAAAGTTATCAATTCTTGCTTTATTCAAAATTGCTCCACTAATTTTTATCAAATTTAGTTTGTGATTTGTTAAAAACAGCCTGATGTCTTGGCATTTCCTGCTTTATGTTTATCTGTAGAGATGGCTTATATCTATTCTGTACCAGGCTTGCCTCATCATTAATTATGATTTTAATTTTTTCGCCATACTTTTTTCCTTTTGCTTACCTTTATATGAAATAGATAATAAAGGAAAGTATTGCGATCTGAAAAACACGTTTATGGTCTCCTGAGTTCAAGTAACCAAGTCTCAGAAAATGATCTTTGTGTGTGATCCTACGTGGTTATACTAGTCCAAAACATTGTATGAAACTGAAATTGTCTTTTAAGGTAGGTATAAGCCTGTGATGTTACAGCAACTATTTTGCCAAAATCGACTTACCTGAAGTTCCACTTTATATAATCGATTTCACACATTTTTACAAATTTCTCGAAAAAGGCACTAAAAATAAATGCTTGATTTTGATCAAACCAGTTATATCAATGTAAAATTAAATGCTCTTTAAAATCAGCTTGGTCTTTTCCTCATTGTCTGACTGGTCTTAAATTGCGAATTTTCAAAATGGCTTTCTCTAAATTACCTTTAATTTTGTTTATTTGAAATAATTAACGGCCTCTCAGTGTTAGTGGTAATAAAAAATGGGATAAATTTAATCTATGAAGGAATTTTACAATTAACTAAAGGAGAAAATAAGAGAAATATTTTAACACATTGAAAACATAAGATTAATAATATAGATGTATAATATACTGTTGGATAGCTTAAGATTTTAGAAAAAATAATATTTAACATAAAACTTAGAATTAAAAGCTAATGGTGAGTGGTGTAAAACGCATAAATTTTAGTGATTTTTGTAGTTAATAATTTCCACATTTATATTATAAAAAAAAAAAAAAAAGTGTCTATGCAAATTAAATAGTTCAGCTCGTGAATAAGTTTTTTTCTAAAAATGCGTGGGCTAACATATTAGATAGGGCTGGGGAAGCATTTGGGAATGATTAATTACCCTTGAAGGAACAAGGGAGTTAGCGCCTTTATCTTGTCGCTTCAAGTATGGCTCAGCCCAGGCCACAATTCTATACCACTATGTCACCGTCTTCAAAGAATTCTACATACATAGATGTTTTCCTACAGGGCTTTGATTTGCATTGGCATTTTTGCTTAAAAGGCTTTAGATTTCAACGCCGTGAATAATTTACGAGTTGATATCGACGAGGAAATAATGCAAGTCCATTGTGAAAAGCAATGTCAATACTTTCAAGTTCGTACCTACCATAAAACATTTCTTGTGACGTTTGGTTACTTCATTGAAGCGAAATAGCTCCATTTTCATGTTTTTATTTATATACGTAAACTAGTTGACCCGGCAATGCTTCGCTATTGCTAGATTTGAGTGAATATATAGATTAAATGAACACAATTGAAAGTTTGATACCACTTATATGTATTTAACTAAAATTAGATATTTATATAAACATTATTACTTTTATATTTTGGATCGCATAAATTGTAAGTGCTGTTTAATTCAATTTTAAGTTCATCGCAATGTTCATGAAGTTAGAGTGTTTTTGATTTGGCATATATTCAAATAATTTTTTTGGTTTTCCTACTCTGGAGCATGCAATTTATAATTTTTGTGGGAAAAACATGGATTCTTCAAATAACTGGCAATGATTGATCTTCATTGACGATGCGATTTTGGCAAGAGAAAAAATAAAGTTTTAGGACTTCTGAATAAGATATTTCGAGTTTTGTCTCCCGTTGGTATGAAATGATTTGATTGTTAGGATTTCCAGTACCACTCATTGCGATTCGTTGAGGCAAAGAGATAAAAGTGAGTAGTATTTGGGCTCCATACGTTGCGTTCGCTACTAGTATTTTTGGGTGAGAAGATCTAATGGTAATTTCTATCGAAAACTTAAAAAAAATCTTCCGGAAGCACTTTCTCATGCTCCAGGTTGAGACCACTTGTTTAGTTGAACTTAATTTTTTTGTTTTATCCTATGCCTTTAATTTCGACCAGTCCAGTGTATATCTAATTTCGATGAAGTTGTGATCGTATATCTGCCAAAACCGTACATGATTCAAGTTGAGCCGCATCAGACAACTCGGTGTTGCAGAGATTACATTTAGGGGCTTATGCAACTCCTGTCTTATGCTAATGTTTTTTTTTTCAAATAATCACACCCGATGATGATTCTGAATTCCACAACTGGACGCGCCCCGTCTTCCTCTAGTAATACGGTCCATTGTTTAAGAAGGACTTCTCTGCTCCTCGAGCAGCTTCTCTTGTTTAGACTCTGTATTTGTTTACTTGCTCGATTATTCTCCATCTGGAATTTATATACTTCCACCTTTGCCAAAGTGTCCGTTGTCTTTTTGAAGACATTTGAATCCTCTAGATCAATGTCTCTTCTACATATAGATCTGATTGTATTTATCTGATAATAATTTTTGTCAATCCGGAGTTTCAAACTCCTCATTTATAATCGCCTAATTAGTCAGGATCGTAGAATAGTTGTATTTGATTATCTTTTCAGTTTTCTATGTCTGAGTCACTTGTCGATATGAAATACCAAGTAGCATGTCTGTTTTATGCTACAAGAAGTGTATTAGCTTAACATATTAAAATATATTTTTCCTGCATCTAGGTGGAATATAGTTTCAAATTTTGATGTAATGGCACTACTACTAAAACAGCTTTTTTTATGCTTTGTTCATAGTTGAAACAGAGCTCATTGATTCAACTTGTGGATCCTTGGTGGTTATTACTTTAGTTGTAAAGAACGCCATTGATTCGGTACCTCTTCTATACGGGTTGAAGGTATTTAAGATCCGGTTGAGTATGGGACTTCCTGGCGTGGTGTATTCTGTCGCTACTGAAAGAGGATACGAAAGGGAGTGAGGAGGAGGGGTCAATTGGACATGAGACACGGCCTCTTCGATCCGGATTAGCTCGCTCCTGTGACGGCTCAAATTATAACTGACGTGTGTCCCCGTTTCATTTTAAGCAACCTCCCTCGGCTGATCTCACTTTTTGCACTCTTTTTTAGTTTCGCTTCGTCTTTCCTTTTTTATCAAGTTCCCATAAGGGAATCACTTCACATTTATCATTACAGGCGTATGTATGCCCTGTTCTCTCCGTTTTTGTTTAATGCAAAGTACAGTAGACCGAATTCTCTTGTTCGTGTTAAACGAAAAAGTTCGTTTTATCCGATTGACTTAAAATTTCTCTGTATATATACATATGTCCATTTTTTTTAAACAACTGATATCTCAATTTATACAAATATTTCACCTTGAATTTGTAATACATTGTTTTTAATAATGGTTGATTTTGGAATTATCCATTTCTTTTAAAATTTCTAATTTTATAATTTTTAGGTCAATAAATCTCTGGGTAACTGTTTTTTTAAAAGTTATTTGAGCGCGAAACTCCCGATATTGCAATTTTAAATTCTCTTACTAAAATAAAATTTAATAGAACTTTTACTTTTTTACTTCCTTGTACGAAGTAAAGGAAGTATTGTAATCGCGAAAATTTTCGGTTTTCAGATTTCGACGGAAATATCCATTTTGACCATCCCTGAATCCATTTTGACTAGTTTCGTCGTGGCGTCTGTACGTACGTTCGTATTTCGCATAACTCAAAAACGGTTTGCCGTAGAAAGTTGAAATTTTGTATTTAGGATTGTTGTAAAATCTAGTTGAGAACCTCCCTTTTTGGTCACTGCTTGATCACCGGAAGTGGTACTTTACTTGAAGATCATAATTGATTTCCATAAAAAATTATATTAAAATACTATGCAAAACTTCTCAAATTTAGTATTTATAACTTATATATTGATTTAAATAACATACTAGATTTTAGTCTAAATTGGAAAACCGGAAGTGGTACTTTACTTGAAGGTCAGACATTAGACTTTCAATAGAATATTTTTGTAACCCTCCCCCTCAAAATTTGAGGTTTTACGTTTCAAGATACGTAGAATCCAAATATCGAATAAAAAAAATTCGTCCGCAAAATTTTTTTTTTACTTCCTTGTACGAAGTAAAGGAAGTATTGTAATCGCGAAAATTTTCGGTTTTCAGATTTCGACGGAAATATCCATTTTGACCATCCCTGAATCCATTTTGACTAGTTTCGTCGTGACGTCTGTACAATCCGGAAAAAATCCGTTAGCAAATTTTAAAGAAAAAAAATTAGGAATTAAAATAAGAAAAAAGAAAAATAAAAGAATCTCTATCTGTAAATGGTTTTGGTTTATTATTTTCCATAATAGACCTTTGGAATCGACCAAGGAAAAAATGTTCGTAACCAAATCAAAATTTGAGGTTTTACCTTTCAAGATACAAAAAATCCGTCCACAAATATGTTTGGAGCTTTTATTGTATTTAAACGAAAGCCAGTGAAACTCCCTACAAAACCAAATAAAAATCATTTAAATCGGACCATCATTAGCTGAGATATTGCGTTAGGAACTTTTGAGACTGATTCTCCTGGCGGCTAGTCATCCTGCTTCCTGACTTATCTATTGGGCTTCTGACTTCCTCGTATCTCTCTGTTTTATTCTTTCTTGGATTATTTCTTTACTTCCTTTAGCTTCCTTAGTCTTTCCTTTTTTTTTTGTTTCCTTCTGAAGTGCACATCAAATATTTCCTCTGTATCATTTTACATACAGCCTACTTGCATTGACAGAGTTTTTAAATTAACGTTCCCAGTTCAGCACTCTCACGTCGATCATCTTGTGAAAAGCTTCAAATTTCTTTCCTTTTGGTGCCTACTGCTTAATTTTTTTTCTTGGACAGAATAGAAATTTTTGAAAGATTACTAAGTGGAAATAATAAACCATTGTGTAATAATTTGCAGCGTTTTATTACTTATTTCAAGTTTTAAAATTGAGTCTTAAATACTAGTTTTCTTTCTCATTTGTGAGATCAACAAGTCTTCATCATGCGAATAAGATATTAGTTAAGTGGGTTTTTCCGCTTAATATGTCGAAACTGTCCATTTCTAATGCTTTATCCAGTGATATTGACAGTTTTATTGTTGTCATGGAACATGAAGAAATATCTTGGAAACTAGTTGCCTACTGAAGGAAAACGACGTATAATAACGGAATTATACCTCCAGTGACAAGAGTGTGTGTTTGTGTGTTTTTGTCAATAGATGGATGACGGGACGCCGAGTGTCGTTTTTACTGCAATCTTCGGAAACTAGTAACCAAATTCAGTATCACTTTTTGAGTCACGGATTTATAATTTAATAGGCGTACAAGGAAGTCATGTGTTGCCCACATCAGATATTTTTTTATTTTTTTTGCGAAAACTGATGTTTCATGTAGAGTCCTGTTGAAATGGGATGCGAAGGAAGAAGGAACTAGAGCGATACATGTCGCAGACAAGGGATTATCTAGAATTCTATGGAGTTTGGGTTTTTTTTATGTAAGAGCTTGCAACTATGGGCCTATGTAATATTTTGTTTATTAAAATGAACTTTACTATTGGGATAAAGGCTATAAATCAATGATACAGTGTTCATAAGAAATATGGATACTGTTTCTTATATCGTTTTTCTCATATATAAAGTTTAATATAAAGAGCAAAACACAACTTGTACTCGCAAACTTTTGCCGCGAAAAATGACTTGTACCCCTTTACTCAAACACCACAGAATTTTTCAAGGTGATGTGAGGTAAGTGAGTATTCGGAGTAAGTGCGCATCTGGGCATCATTCACGTAAATTCAGGAGAAATTCGCCTCTTACAAACTGCTAACAAGAAAATGGGTTCAAGTAGTACAAAATAATGGAGTCACATCGTAGTTACTATTTTGTATTAAAACTATGTAGGGTAAGTGCGTAATTATCCCGTTAAATCAAAGCCCTCAAGTGGTAAGAGCTGTCCTTTACGGAACATGAAGACTAAACACTGATGTATCAGAAATTAGCCACGAAAGTTCGCTGAGATGTAATATAGCGAGTTGTAAAAAATTTCGTTCCAATCTGTTTATAAAGTTGTGCTTTTCAACTTTTGCAGTACAGCTATATCGGTGTTTATCTACCAGTAGGTAAGGTCACTTCGTGATTTACATTTCTCCTTGACAGTTTTCTTTTTTTTTAAGCGCTTGTCCGCAATCACCCCGCAAAATATCGTAGTACGGACAAGTGCAGACCTCTGTTGTGTGAAAAGTTTGCGTGGTGTACACTTACCTTTACTATCATGTTTTATTGATGCAACGCTGAAACTTAGCCTTGAATGTATTATCTAAACATAATTGTGTAAGGAACATTTTTAAAAAAAGAAAAACCCTAGCTTCAAAAATAAGATTTTTGCAGACTTGTAAAGTCGAACTTAGTAAAATTCAGTGCATACTTGCCCCACATTACTCTACTAAATATTAAACCTGGAATAAGTAATCGAAAATTTCACTCTTACCACTTCCTAAAATTGTTCGAGATTCTTTTTAACCGGGGATTTCTTCAAAAATATTCCAGGAAATACACTGTTTTTGATGGGGCTAAGAAATTATTTCGGGTTATCCGATGTTTCACGTTAACCGAGTTCATTATAACGAGGGATCACTATATCAACTTTCCATTATTCTTTGGTACGAGACACGGCTTGGCTAGTTGCCTTGGATATTACTTCTGAACTGATAGAGTGTAGGCTTATTTGAAAACAATTACCATTATATACACGCTTATTGGTTTTGTATGTTAATAAGTACGACATTTTGTATCAAATTTGATTCCTTTCTCTCCCTCTCTCCTTCGTTCAAAATTAGTCAAAAATTATCAATAGCTTTAAAATCCCAAATGAAACTTAGACTGTCTAATTTTCTGTTAACAATCTGCCCTTTTCAATAATCTAATATGGCGTACGCACTATGGCATTAAATACCATAAAAATCAGTTAAGAACAAGATAAATAGTTAATTAGATGAAAAGGAGGATCTCTTCAATTTTCATATAGTAACCTTGGAATTTTGTTCATCATTAAAGAGAATTCGGAATCATGTTTTGGAAATTCAAAATAGCGAATTCAGTATTGTAACAAAAATTTCTATTTAATTTACAGACTAGTTTAATACTAAGTATTTGTGAGGTTTTAAGCCTGCTGAATCTGATGTGACGTTAAAAGAAAATGGCTGATCAAGTATGGCTCGCGCTTGAACACTAGTCTCGGTTATCTGTTTTTAATGTCCTAAATATTTTTCCAGCTACAAAATTAATTGTTATGGAGAATTACCAAAATTAATTACCATCTTCTTGTGGTACAAATCGTTGGAAATATCAACTTTTTATGAAGCAGAAATAAATGTTACTTTATTCAGAATTAGTTGTTTTAGTTTTAACTGATAACCATTTCCCATCTCTACAAACTTAAAAAGGTTCTTAAATTAACTGCTGATCAAGCGTTTTAGATATTTTATTCTTATTAATGTCACGATTATTTCAACACGTGAGTAATTGAGTAATGATTTGTCGTGTAATAAAATGGAGGAGATATGAGATGATACACTGCTCCGTCTTGGAATAAAACTATGAACCGGAGGTGCGGAGCAAATCCCGATGGTACGGCTCTATTAGGAAGGGACTGCCTGTGGGGTTTACTGCTTGACAGATCGCACCTTACTGTCTCAGTCTTTTTATCTCGCTCCTTCTCTATATCTCTTACTGGCTTATTGTCAGTTTGTTATTTTCTTTTTTAATATAAAATGCAATTGTTTTTTTTCTAATACTTTTATCAACTTATCAATTTTTGATTGAGCATTTCAATAGACCTTATCTCAATTATAGCTTGGTTATAATACAGAATGCCATTTTTGCCTTCTAGAAATTGACGACTTAAATGAATATGGTGTAAAATTGTCATTAAATCCTGATTAAAACAAGAAAAAGAATTATTATAATTTCAAAAACAATATTTATTTTTGTTTATACTCAGAAATTCTATTACTTAAATTATAAACAATTAATTTGCTTCCCTTTCACTTATATTATGATGTTATCCAATGCAAACTCAATTACTTTTTTTTTTTTTATCAAATCCTTTGGATATTTATTACTTGATGTCCAGTAATACATAAACGGATTTAATATTATTAACATTGTATTTTTACTACCGAGATTTTTCTTTCACCATTTTTCATGTTCGATTATTTTACCTAAAACGGCACTTTATTCAATACTTATCCACTTAGGGCGTTTTGACACTGTCTGATAAATCGGATGTCGGACCGACGAGGGGACGCCTGACAGTAAATGTAAGCTGGGTCTTACAGGAAATGTAAGACCCTATTCCGATAATTATCGAACCGCCTTAAAGGAACATATGCTTTCTGAGTGAATTAAGTCGGAGTCGGATCCGGATCCGTATTTATCGGCCTGTGCGAAAACGTCCTTAGTGTTTAATTTAGCATTAGAACATTTTCCTGGATTTAAAGGCATTTTTTAAGGAATTAGCCGGTTTTTTCCTGTTTTTTTAAAATTATTTTATTTAAAAATATATATCCAGGCCGTTTCTTTGATAGCAATTTTTCATTTGAATAATATTAATACATTATTGTCGTTGAAATATTTTCCACTATATCCGTTTATTTAATGAGGTATCCACAGGCTCTGCGCCCCAATGCGTCGCATTGGCGTTATTTAATACTGCATATATAAAGGACGCATAACACTGACTTGTATTATTGATGTATATTGTAAAATATACGTATTATATAAATATTTGTATTCATTATTAAATGTCTGTTCCCTTACAATTAAATACATATTCGAGGACTGTTCTAAATGCATCGGTCTCTCGTTGAGGTACTAACTAAGCCATTGTCCGAATTACCACACCAGTTATCAATTTCGTTTAAGAAATAGGAATCTACATGGTAACTTGAACACAGTAAATGTGCGATGATAACCAATTAGCAGTTTTTCGCCCTGAAAATAAAATAAATAATAATAAAAAAGACTGTTGGATTGCATCTGGTATGGTATTAATTAGCACCGATTGTATCTGGTATGGTATTAATTAGCACCGATTGTATCTGGTATGGTATTAATTAGCACCGATTCGTGACCATCAATAACGAAAATCCTTTATTTATTAAACTTACTCTCTTTCGAAACGTTTTTGTCTTTTGCACCTTTTTAGAAGGATAAAACCTTTCTGAAAAGGCTCTAAATTTGACTTATAAATTATCTTGTTACGAAGTTTTCTGTTGTAAAAATTTTATCGAAATATTTATTAACTTATGTTCTTATAATTGTCATGTTGCCTTAAGTATTGATTGTACCATTATCATTCTAGGTAAAATGGGTTTTATTACCTGGATAACAATATGCTCGACTTCTGTTTATAATTTTCAAGTTATTGATTTTTTTCTCCAAATTTTAATCTTATTTTATGTAAATTCAATAATTAAAAGTGCTGAACTTGTCTTTTATCGTTTGAAAATTAGTTGTAGGGAAACAACTATTGGTAGAACTGGAATAATCGGAAAATTAACGGCAAACAAGATTTTTCCTATTTTCCTAAATTCCTTACAATAGCAAGGTCTTTACAGAAGGGGTGTCAAATTGGCGGCCCTTAAGAAATTTTTTCACATAAATTAAATAAAAGAAATATTATGAATTATTACACATAATTCACTTAATTGTGTGACTTGTTTTAATTATCCTATCCTTATTTCTGAATCTTTAGTACAAAATATAATTTTAAGAAAATTTGTAAATGCCATGTGAATCTTACCCTGTGTTATCTGAATGTGGCCCGCTTGAATCTTACTAGTTTCATTAACTGATCCGTATATAAATTGAGTTTGATACATCTGCCTTATAGTATACCCTTAGGCTATAGGATTTTACAAGACAAAAAAAAAAGTTTTTATTTCAAGAATTGATTCTCAAGCTGTCCGTTTTATCTCTTTTGAGTATTTGAGCCCATTTATCGGATTCTCAGCAGTCAGTCCGTCATTTCTTACCATTCTCTCTTAAAATCATCTTAAATAAATTTTTTCCTCTTCATATTCCGTCGTAATGGACTCTACATACGAGATGGTACTTGATGAATTTATTATAAACATAAAACGGTACATAATAATTTATTTTGGAGAAAAAAGTTACAAAGGAAAAATATCTTATGAAATGTAATTACAATACATTAAGGGCCTACTGAAAGAAAAAGAAGAAGAGTAAAGGCATAAAACGACAAAATAAAAAAGAAGTGGAAATCAATGAATAATTAGAATTTAGTTGGAACTGGAGTTTTTGAGATCATAATTTAGATACGTTCTCAAACAATTTGGGACAGTTTTCCCACTACTGGAGTATTTTAGTGCTTTAAACTGAAACTGGGAACGATATTCTGTGTTATGGTCTTGAATTTGTTCCAGTTGCATCGTAATGTTACTAGTTTGAATGAATGTTATGACTATTTGGAGTGTTTCTACTTTCTTACACACATGTTATCTTGCAGTACGCCCAGGAAACTCAACACGAGAAGATCCTTCGTGGGCTGGCAGTTGGTATAGCTCTAGTCATGTACGGCAGACTGGAAGAAGCCGATCCTCTGATCGCCCAGCTTATGTCCGACAAAGACCCCATCCTAAGGCGTAGCGCCATGTACACCCTGGCTATGGCCTATTGCGGCACCGGCTCCAACATGGCCATCAGGAAGCTGCTCCACGTAGCCGTGAGTACAGTTAAATGAATAATATCACATAGTACCCAGTAATGATCATTGTATAACACCGCCAGTTTCTTGCAGGTGTCCGATGTCAACGACGATGTGAGGAGGGCTGCGGTCATGGGCTTAGGATTCCTCTTGTTCAGGTGAGTTCATTTTTTAGTGTTAAGTATATTATATTTATTATTCGTATCTTTAAATTTAAATAACCTACACATATTTCTTTGTTTAATTTATGTATTACTTTAGGAACATATTTTAATCTTACAGGGTTGAGTTTTTATTGCAACGATATGTTATTTACGCATCCTGTTTTAAACTAGTCTTATTACCAAATTATGGCGAACTGAAACCATATATGTTTCCTCAAAGCATTATTTTTTAAAAAGCGAAATAAGTAACCTTCCCTCAGGCCGATTGGGTTTGTTATGCTAATCTCCGTTTTCTCTAACTCCTTTATTTCCTTTTATTTAGGTACTTAATTTAATCTATATATTCTTCATAAAGTCGTCTATTACTCCTAAAATGTTCAACAAGTTTCGTTAGAGAGAGTAGGTGTGGTGAATTGAATAATGTATTTAAGAATTGATATACTTTAGTCCATCCTCTAAGAAAGGAGGCACCACTGATTAATAGATACTTTATCAACTGTAAATTATAATTTTTTTATTTTTAGATGACTATGATATAAATATAGGAAAATCTTTGTTTGTGTGTGTTTGTACTGAAATGTTATTAATTTAAACATCTGATACCAGTTATACCAAGTCCGTAGAGAAATAACACACTGATAACTGTTCTGGTGGAAGTTTAGACGTGAAGGGAGAGCTTCCCCGATGGTTTGGAGATATCTTGATTTTGATAAATTGCTTCTGTAAAAGTTTCTCCTTGAGATTGTTAGTAAACATTTCTGGTCTGTCTGTTCTTCTCTTTTATTACTTACTTCCATAGTGACATCGAGGTAGCTATAATTCGACATATAGCGGTCAACTACATTTCTATAAAAATTAAGATTTATTTATAAGTCGTGAAAAATTACTTGTGACTTTTTATTCATTTACGCGTAAAAAACCTTTACTGAATTGATAGTTAAAAACATGTTAGGAATGATTTTAATCGAACTTCCTTGAAAAAAAAAATTGTATTCCATGTACAGTTTAAAGATTTTTTATTTTAAATAAATAAAAAGTACTTAAGACGCAAACCTACATTTAAATTAGAATTCAATGCCCTTAATGCAGATTGCATTCCTGCAGATTGCATTTCTGCAATTTGCTGTTGCTTATCAGATAAATTTCAAAATTTACAAAGTTAAACGCCCGCTACCTTCAAGGACGTTAATCCGGCAATACAAAAATGATCTTCAAGGTTTTTTATACTTAAACTGATTAAGTGGGATTGAAACGTAAAAGTACGATGATTTGTTTCTGTATAAAAAAACAGAACACTACGGTGATGTTTACAACTTTTTTAAAAATTATGATGTTCGGTTGGGAATACCGAAGTTAAGCCGGAATTAAAAAGTTGTTCGAAACCTGGTGCAATCAGGGGTAGGTAAACCCAGTTCCCCAAAGCCTTTGCTTACTCTAGGCTTGTTCTAAACCATTTCGTACTTCAGGAAATCTCTTGGAGAAGTTAATTACAATAAAGGTATATTTATACAACTACTGATTAAATTAAATCAAATATTTCCATTTCTGTGAATTTTGAAGATGTCATGGGGAAAACGCAGTTTTGGATTATTTCGTTTTGAGAAGTCCATTAATTTCATAGACCATCATATATTCAGATGATTGATGTATATTGTTCAACAACTTTTTTTGTGCGACGAAGATTTCATATGTGAATCAGTTCTTCATACCGTTTGTTGGTTTATAACTCACTGTTAACTCAGCTATGATGCAGTAATGTCATGGATGTTTCCTTGTTATCTAATTTTTACTTTCTCTGTTCTATATGTGAAATATATATTGAGGCACGGTCTGACAGAGCCAAAAGTAATTGATTTGCATTTTTTATTACTGAGGTATTTTCATTTTCACTTACCTGTATATGAAGTATATAGTCAGTGATAGGTATTGCGATCGTGAAAAATTTCGAATCTAAGAGTTTTCAACGGAAATACACGTTTCAAGGTCTCCCTTGTCCAAATAACCAAATCTCGCAAAATGGTGTGTCCTTGTCCATACTTACCATTAAGTTGCTCAAAAATGAAAAGTTGTACGAAACTTAAATTGCGTGTTTAAGGTAGGTATATGTTTGGGATATTACAGCAACTTTTTCACCAAAATCGACTTGCCAGTTTATATCATTGATGTTACACATTGCTCTCGAAAAAGGAGATAACGATTTTGATCAAACTCATAATATTAACGCAAAGTTAAAAGATCTTCAATCTAGGATTCTATCTTGATTGATATAGTCTGACAGGCCTCAACTGCCGAATTTTCAAAATTTCTTTCTCGTTTGAAATAAGTATCCGTCATTAAACGTTTATAGTAATAAAAATGGATAAACATAAATTACGAAAGAACGTGAAAATTAACTCAAGAAGAAACATTTTTCCAAGTTGATAAAAAAATTTCTGAAATAAAAGTTGTGATATAGATGTATAATATACAGTTAGAAGACTAACGATTTTAGAAAAATTGATATCTAACAAATACAGCCCTAGAAAGTAATCGAGAGTGACGAAAAACGTATTAACTTAAGTGATTGTTGTAGTGAATAATTTCCTACTTTTGTGTTATTTAATTTGAATTTTTATGGAAACAATAAGTTTCTACTTATTGTTGAAACTAAATGAAGTTTCCATGGAAACTAAAAGAAAACTTTTAAATTATATTTTCAGCTTGACTAACCAAAAATATTAGTGCATAAAAAATGCACAGAATTATCGTACTTAAATTGTCTGAAAAAACTATTTCATTATACTTTGGTGAGAGGAGAAGTGGATGGTGCTGAGTATATTTATTTCAAGTAGTGTTTACGTGAACTCTTTAAAATTATTTAAAAAAATATTATTATTATTATAGGGTGGTAAGGAAAAGATGCTTGTTGTGCTCTAGATTTTTTTCTCGGAATTTTTGAGTTGCATATAATTCGACGGATCAAAAACTTTAAATATATGAAACTTAATGAATTAATAAAATACTAGAATCTGACTGCAAAACTATCTTCCTTCTTTTTATTGTGAATCTGGAGTTCTCTTGCCAAGCTGCCCTTAATGACCCAACATTTGAATGCCCTTTTTGACCTTTAAGGCGGACGTTTAATAAGCCTACACGTTTATTTTTCCTTAATAAACAAGGCCATTTGTTTTCCATTACAGGCTATATTTTTTTTAAAACGTGCTCCTTTCAAGCTTTATTTTCTTCTTATCTGTTTTTCTGCTCTATATTGAAAAGCTATCCCATGTATTAATGAGTTATAATTTATAAATATTCTCTTTAAGCTGTAATAATTTATTTTCTGTAGAATCTCAGTTAAATTTAGTTTTCATTTAGCAAAAGCTAGCATTATCTAGATGTACCACAATTATAGTAGAACAAAGGTACGACTCAGAATTAGAAATTGTTGGAAAATCATAAAGTTTTTTTATTTTGTTTTTCAAATTTTTAATGGTATCTTTGTTCTACAATAGGTGCGGTATGCTGAGTATTGTATAATAGTTAAGCAGATTCTTTGAACATTTCGAAGAGAAAAATTAAAAATGTAAAGATCAGGGCAGCTGCATAAGAAAAAAAAGGAGGATTCACAAGGTTTATCGATCTATGCATTAATGCTTATTTGTAAAAGATAGACGTGATAGTTTCAGATCCCATTGTGATATTTTATAACAACGATCGAAGACAGGTGGTTATGCTTTGAGATGAAACTTGGGGAATTCTGAAAAGAATTTAGTAATAAAACGTTTCTGGTTTGGCTGTAGTAGAGGCATCTCACTTTAGAAGTAACCTTCTCGAGAGTAGCGCATGGCAGAAACTTTCGTACTCCATTGGTCTTCAACTATCGTCATATTTATTAGAACCAGCCATCATTGATCTGTGACTCATTCATCTACGATACACACACGCTTCATCAGAGACACACACGCCGACAAATTGTTCCCATTTATTTCACTGTTTAAAATAATTTTTGAAGAATTAAGAATTTTGAAGTTGATTGATTTTTCAATAGTATATAAGTTTTAAAGCAGTTAAAATAAGTCGGAGTTAAAATAAATTTCCCGAAGTTAATATGCTTCGATTTTCGTTTATGGTGTGATATTTTTGACAAATATTTTTTTTTATACCAGTATCGATATTTTTCTACCTTTCTATCTGATAATTTAATATCCCAATTGTGGGTTGTAGTCAACATTCTTTGTAAATTTGCTTTCATCATAAGGAGATTTGCCGTTATATGTTTCTGATCCTCCATTCTTGTATTTTTAAAGCATTATTCTAATTTTTGTTGGTAAAATTTAATATTACTTCCATTTACTAATCCGATAAAGTTTTTGGCGGTTCATCTATTTCTTTTAAGATAGGGTCAGTCGGTACTTCTACTCTGTTCTTCATTTGCAGGTATTGCTGTGTTTAAATTACGTGTTTTTTTTCTGTCATTATTTCGACAGCCTTCGGGTTATAAGCCCTAGAAATGACAGCGAATCCTTTTTGCGTTGACGCGCCGAGGTTGCTGACCAGCTTATTAGGAGATCCGCCAGAAGCGCAATTACCACAGACAGCGGAAGAGTGGAGAAAGATAGAGCGGCTAGGGTAATTTCGCGGGGCCAGCGACGCCCATCGATCCCCACTAATAAAGCTGCGCCTCGAGAGTCCTCTGCTTTTTGCCGCCCTTGCAAATCATCATCCTCTTTTTGGCTGTCTTTTCTCTTCTTCTAGTTGCCTACGCCATTATTTTACTTCTACAAGTTCTGATAATTCTCTATTACCGAAAAATGTCACACGATACCATCAAAAATGACGTGCGGAATTAGCGGTGATAATAAGTTATTTTATGTACATAAATCAGAGATGTGCATAATTATAATCAATGATTACTACAATTAATAAAACTTAATCATCATGTATATTTAATATTGCACTTGATACTAATTACCTTTGAATCCAACTAAAATTAGACAGGATTACCTAATTATAATCGTCATCGGAAACCGTGATTACAATTGCAATCATATTCATGCAACCGTAATCATTGTAATCGTAATCATATAATCACTATAACTGTAATCATAATCACGATCATAATACCATAACTGTATGAGCACCAGCTGATCGTTATCTGGTAACTCAGAAATAAAAATTCGGAATTTATGTGCACTTATCTTCTATGTGCACTCTAAATTTTAGAGGGACAAAGATAATCCGCCCTTAAGTATGAAAAGTATCTTCTCCGTCAATTGTTTTAATATTAAAATCGACTTTATCAGCGATAGTTAAAATAAAATAAGAATCGTCCTGTTGTACTTTCACCACAAGTTCATTTATTTAGATGCAAATTTTCGGCCTTTAAGCTATCCGCAGGTATCTCTGTAAAAAAACCCTTATTTAGCTTAATTTACAACATAGCAAATTGTATAAATATATTTAATTTTTTTTTTCATATCTAACCATATATCTACTTCAAAAAATGTTTTAAAATGAATACATTAAGTCCAATTAGCACTACAACTCTCGAAGAGTCAGGGCCGCCTGCAATGGCTTATAAAACATATATGAAATTCAGATTGCTCTAGATTCTTTCCAGCTTTTCAGCCATTTCGGAGTTATTTGACCAAGGTATTTAGCTTCTCTTATCAGCACCCGAGGACCGAGTAAACCAAGGTTAACATATATATTTTTTTAATTTTTATCCGTTATAATCTTGCGACAGGTACTGAATTGTTTGCTGATTTAAAAATTCATAAAATTAGACTAATTTCGTCTAGTTTTTAGGGTGATTTCTGGCCAATTTGTGGTTTCGGACTTAAGCTCTTATGCACGGACTTTCTCGTATGTGCTTAAAAAATCAGAAGTTAAAAAGAAAATTTATTATAATTACAATTTTAAATTTTCCGTGCTATAAACTAGGCAGAAATTTTACCGTCATATAATCTAATTTTATATGAAATTATTAATAATTCTTAAGGCTTAAAGTTTGTTTTCGTTTAGTTATCTGTAGCTTCACTGTATTTTATCTGTACTCGTTGCCTTCTCTTTATCAAAATCTTTGTTGATTAAAATAAATTGTTATGGTGTATTAATAATTTATTTAAGAATACTGTAATCTACCTGCCCTGCTATATCAGCTTCATGGAAACAGCTGCAGGCTATGCTATAATAATATGCAAACCTGTCTAGATGGTCTCGGATCTATTACAGGAGCTCGCTTCGTCTACTCCTGTTAACCCTCATCTCAAGTAGTAAGTTATCTAACTTTAATCCATCGTTGCGGCGTAAGCAAAAGTAGCAGCAATTTTGAAAAATATTTCTGGTATTTCCTATGTGGCATTCTGATTCTTATATGACAAAGACAGTTATATTTGAAAAAAAAAATTATTTAAAGCAAAACATTCGTTTTTTACTTCCCCATCGATAGGAGAGATATAACTAACATCGGACATTTTTTAAGCAATCTCATTCTATTTATACGTTTTAAGCCTCCCTGATCCCGAAGATATAAATAAATTATACATTTTTTTGTCTTCAATTATAATAAATGCTAATACATATGTCATATAATAATAAATGAAAAAGTTTGTATGCTGACGTCTTATATTAGGTATAGTCCAGCTCAGGGGGACAAAAAGGAGCTTCATTCTTCAAAAAAATCTAAGTGAAGGATATCCTGTAAGTCGTGAAGGAACAAAGGTGTTACTTAAATGTCAATATAATACTTTTAATGTTTTGTTATTCTCAAGAAAACTATTGATCTGAGTTAATAGGTCCTAGAGTAAACCGCAAATGTTAGTGTTCGAAGATACATTTTAATTATAATCTTCTAGTATTTTATTAAAATGGAGAACACCTCTACTCATGCCCATCACTTGAGAACATAAGAACACATTTTGAGGGCAACTAAAGCATATATACTAAACTATCTAAGTTATATTGGGCTGCAAGAGAGCAAATGACTCAATAAGCTTACGGAATCCTGGCGTAAAGAAAAACAAAAATAACAGTATTATATTAAAAGCCCATGTTCTTCAAAAGTTCCCGGGCATTCGCTGGTGGAATCATTGCCAGAAAAAATGGAGGAATATATCTAGGATTTTTTTCCGTTATCCCAATGTAGATTATGTGGTATTGAATCCTATCCACTGCTGTTATAATCATAGTAGAGAAATAGTGAAATTGTCAAGTTTAATTACAGTGCCCCGGTCGTTGCTTGCAATCAGAGGTTCTGGCGACCCCTTTACCCGTTTTTCCTCGTGCCGACCGGCTCTGAAATGTCAAACCGACCGCTCGGAATGTGCAAAATGAAAATGAAATTAGGTTAGCGTGTTGATTGATGGGGACCGGGTCCTAAGGATGTGCAACACCCTAGCTTATTGGGCTACCAGTAGAAAGATAAATTTTCCATTGCCCTACCTTTGACACGCGCTCTTTGATAGATTAATGGGATTTTTCCTGAGATTAGTGATTTATGCTTCAAATCTCAATTTCTACAAAAAGTGATTTATCGTCTCCTAAGGAATAATTGATTCATTGGCACATACCCGCCTCGCCTACCGACTTAGGTTTCATATGGATGTTGACATGATCAGGTTGGGCTATTTTATATGATTTAGATTAGCTAATGATTTTCAAACTGTTATTTCTCAAATTAAACCCCGTTTTACTTTCTCAACTACCTAAAGTAGACTAGGTATATGCCAATAGAATTTTTTATTACTTTTTTTTAAATTATACTATCATTGTCGCTATTTGTAAAGACCTCTTGTTTCACTTAACTCCTGACACCGTTTCGATTAATCTTTAAAAGTAGGTGAGGTCATCTGAAACTAAAACCGTCAAAAATACAAAAAGCTTCTAGAAAAAATTTCCGGGTTGATGATACAGGAAATTATAAGGAAACAAATACAAAATAATTATTTAATTTTTATCCCAAATATCGTCTCAAATCCTGTGGGGTTTTTTTCGGTACTACTAAACTGAATTCGATGAAAATTAGTAGTGTTATTTAATACCAATGGGACGGCTCGTTTAGAGGACGTTTTTAATCGCTTAAGATTTGTTAGATAATTAAAAAAAAAAAACTATTTCTTTTTTTCTTAAAATTCTACACTCACAGTTACTCCTGTTAAACATATCTATTGCACTGGGCCGCGCGATTGCTTCCTTGCCATTTTATGCGCGATTTTAAATAAATAACATGCATAAAAAAAAAAAAAACACATAAACGCACAAATATTTATGTCGAAATTTAGCACCTACTCCTTTTTTGAAGTTCCATATGAAAATATCATTTTACGTGAAAACTTGGAATGATATTTATTTTATATAACACTTAATGATGCTTATGAAAATTTAAAAAAAAACATTGTTCAAAATAGAAAATTAGTAGGTTAGAAGTAATTTTTCATTGCCAACGTTTATGTAATTTTTTTAAATTTGTGAGGTAAAGTGATTTTTTAAAAATGTAATACAATGATGTAAATGCATAACAAAAATTGTTTTAGGCTAATTCTCTGTTTACACTCAAAATTAATAGATTTTAACATTATAAATAAAAATATAAGCTGATTAACAACAAAGGAAAAAAAGGTATTAATTTGTCAGGATATGACTTTTCCTAGAGAGTGGTAAGTTAAACTATAATAATTAAAATGTTTTTTCATAGAAAGCCATTTGTGAAGTTATTCCTTCAGCTGAAAATTTATTTTTCTTCATATTATAATATAATTTGCCAGTCAAATTATTCATAAATGAAGTTCGTTTCGCAAGCTGATAACTTGCCCTCCAACTTCTCGTTCTCTAGTTTATTTAGCTGAGATGGTGACTTGGCACCGTGGTGTCCTGCAGTTAGTCGCAAGTAGTGAACTTCGGAAAGTGTAGTAGAAGAACTATTTAAACTTCTTCTTCCCAACTTAAGGTTAAGTGGTGGAAGTCATGTGACTTTATTCGTGGAAGCCGAGTTAGTTACTCGGTTGTCGATATCTTTAAGCTAGTTGAAACCAGCGCACTACTACTGGCTTTTTAGGCTTCAGATATCTTTTCTGTTGTTAGTAGATATTAGGCTTTAAAGTTTTCCAATGTGTGTATCGTATTTGTGCGTGTAGTGGTGTCATCCAGCATTTCAATGAAAGGATTATAATTTGGCGGGTTTCGAAATATTTCCCAATTTTGAAGGACATAGCGCTTTTTACATTGATTACATGTACTTACGCTTTTACTACATGTATAATACATTCATCTTTTGGATATCATGATTCAATTAAAAGAGCGAATTAATTGTCTATCTCTTTGAATCACTTCATGAGTAAATCGCCTATTCTATTCATTACTGTAGAGACGGCTGTTTTACTGTTACTTATAGATAGTTTTCAAATATCAATAAAATTGACTGAATCGATTTGAACTCTTTTGGTAAAACGAGGTGAGGTGCTGTGATAGGCCCTATGGTGCTTTTCTAGTTAGGTAGGTGTGTTAATGGTGAACCGAAGCAAATGAAGGCAATTTCCAACGACTGGCAACCAAGCGGCCGGGAGATTTAATGCTCCCTCTTACATCGATTTTTCTTCTTATCGAGTCTACCATTTATAAAACCTATTTCAATCCTTTAAAATTGATAACTCCCTCTAATTTAAGGAATTTTTTAAATCGACTATACGGTGTTTTATTGTTTTTTTCTTTTGTTATAGGTTTGGAGATGATATTACATATAGAAATACTAATATGAATTGTGGATGATATTTTTAATGTCTAGTCCACTTACTGTAAAATTGTTATTTCAATATTTCGTACCTTTTGTTTAGAGTACCTACAAATATTTTGTATGAATCTTGTAAGAAATTTAATAATAGTCAAGGTTGGTCATAAAGCATTTTGCACTAAACTGTACTAAAAGCGAGTTATTGAGGAAAAACTGGAAAGCGAGTTTCTTCTTTGTGTTGTCTAGATAGCGTAAAACGCACAAGAAAACTTGAAATTTTCATGAGAGGGACTTTATAGATGCAACATACCTGAAAATCAAAATTACTCCACCTTTTGCAATCCAAAATCATCTTCACTGTGCTGAGTAGAGAAATATTTACGGACTTGTTTTATTGTATTAAATTTAGCTTGTGCAAAAGTTCGCAGAGCCACGCTGCTAAATATTGTTTTGATCGCTTATCCATATCGTTATTGACATGTGCTTGTTAATTTAAAAGGGGTATGTGGGGACAAAAAAACAGTATATCGAATCGTCATAATTTAAATGATGTTTGGCACTTAAGTGGCCATAAAAATGTGAAAATGCTAAAAACATTGTATAAGTATGAATACATATAGATTTATTATAAGAATTTTAGAATGAAAACAAACAACTTTTTTTATTGCGATTTCTCATCAATTTCAGTGAAGTTAAGTTTATATCGGGAATAAGGGCATTGATGATGGGATATATTGTTTTGAAAATTTTAGACAATATGTCTTGAATATAAATGTATTTAAATGTGAATTTTCCCTTGCCTATAAAAAAAAGGGGGTTTTGGTCGTTTTTTTACTGTTTTGTCCCACTGTGTGCCGGTTCGAACTGGTCAACATTAGGGATATGGTGGACACTATCCCGATATATATAATGTCATACTCTGTAAATGATGGCACTAATTCCCAAGATCTACAACTGTTGTTTTATCCATATTTAGTTTTCTTCTCGAGAGAGATATTTGATTCTTTCTTCAAAGATTTGAAGAATCCTTAGGTTAAGGAAATATCAAAAGATGGTCAGTATTTTAAAAATATAAATCTACCGAAATAAGCTTTGAAACGCATGTTCAGTATTTTTTTTTCAATTATTATAATATTATATATTTAAGATGGTGCATTTAGTTTGATGCCAATTCTGTCTTGGTAATTTTAGACAAACGAGTACTTTAGATTTCCGATCTATCTTACCCAAGAGATAGATACTAGTAGTTCTTTGAACGTCCTTCTTTTTCTTTAATTTAATTGCATATTATCTCCGCCATAGTTTTTAAAATGTCGCCTTTATAAAAGTGATCAATATGAATTAGGTAAGATTTGAATTTGATTTAAATAATCATAGCCGAACTGCAAACTGGTTTCGTCTTATCAACTCCTCGTCAAAGAACGACAGGTGTTGATAAACGTTCCTACTGTCTTTGAAGATCAGACTGTAGAAGAAGCAATTGTATTTGTCCTTGGCGGTGATGGCGTCGTTCCCAAAGACTGGAGCGGAGATTGCGTTTCTCTTCACAGGATTGTTTTAGGGCTTTAGCTGTCTTCGGCAGTCGCCTTGGTGTCTTCTGGAATCCAAGGGCTATTCGCGGAGTTATTAGCTTCATGATTTGTCTATGAATTCGCTTACCTCTAGTTGTGTCTTAGTATATTAATCTTAAATACTGTTTATTGATATATAATGTATAGATTTTTAAAATTATTAATCATTCCATCATACAATAGTTCATTTTCTGTTTGACTGATTCTAAATATCTTTATACTTAAAGGTTTGTATTTTTAAATCATTGATTCAAGTTTTGTTTTTTATTCCCTGGAGAGAAGCGAAATTAATTTTGTTTCCTCTCCCCCTTCCAAAAAAAAAGCAGCTCCTAGAGATAAAAATTAGTGTGAACAGTTACCATGAAGTTTTTGAAACTTGTGTGGAGTTAATAGCGAAAGGGATGTCCTCCTGAGGACCTACTTGCTAAAACATTCTCACTGGCCGGTTCTCTCTCACCGAGACCATTTTCCTACTCACCGCCTTCTGAATAAGTGAATCCTCCGTTGCATACTTTAGATTCACAATTTCCTTTTTAAAATGTATTTATTAATTGTTTCTTCCCTTTCAATTTTTCCAAAGTGAGATAGTGCCCTGTACATGGACAAATAGTCTAATGAATCAATTTAATTTTTTTATTATTATTTTATTGAAATTGAATTTAATTAATATGTAATACAATTGAAAATGATATTGAAAGTTTAAATTGCCCTTTATTTATTAAATAATTTAATTATGAAATATGTGCACGTTACATCAAGTAAGTGAGATCAATTTAATAAATTAAGGACATTGTGGATTTAATCGTTCTTGGCATTACATGGAATGTTTAGGATTAGAGGAAATCTGCTACTATCTATCACTATTATAGATGATTCTCATATAATTTTAAATTTTGAGTCCGATAAAAATAGCAAAAATTTAAGTGCCAGCTGTATTATTTTGAACATATCTGTTTTTCCATACTATGAAAATCACATTGGAAGTATTTCTGTTTGAAGAAATTTAAGGCAGAATACCCCGAAAGTCACTATCTTATGAAATCGACAGATAGGAGGGAACTTCAAAACTTTTTGCTTATTTCTATTCCAGGCATAATGACTCAGCCATTATTTTAGACGAATTACTTTCTTTTGTTTTTCCAACCCCTCGATGTTAGAAATGACGGAACATAAATAAAATCACCTCTACGTGTCCAGTCCCGTCTCAATGCTCAAATTCAAGGATTATTTTTGTATTACTGATGAATGACAAAAATTTCATTTATTTTTTTGTTGCTTGCCTTCCTTCTTGCGGATCTAAATTTTATACAGCTTCTGTACGTCACTCATACTCAACGTCTGTTAGAATATTCCATCCTGGCTTTCCTCTATTCTCTTCAACAGTGGAAAAAAAAATTGGTTATTCGTGTATCTATGTTTTAGTTTTTCTAAATCATAATATTTTTCCTATAACCTATTAATTCCCTATTGATTATTAGAAACTCTGAAAAAAGTATTAGATGCGTTAGCTATTTAAATTGAAATATATGTTACTATACTTTCTTCGTGTCTCAGGTGATATCAGTAGAAATTCTTATGAACGCATTTTTATTTAATTCATTGTCCATAACTTGAAATCTTATCAGATTGTTATTTGTCTGAATATTTTCATAAAAAATTCACTGATTCACTGACAAATCACATCAAAAAATTCAATGACATTATATGGTTTGCCTGCTTTCTTAAATATTTCGTACGAAAGGTCATTCCAGAAGATAGAAGATACGACCACAAAGGTGAAATAACACCGCTTACTCCAGTTCTCTTCCTTGGCAGTTAGGACCCTTTGAGGAAGGAGCTAATCGCCCGGGAATCCGACTGCAGAGAAAACTCGAGGAAACTCATTTGGCTCTAGTGGGACTGCCTCACTGCCAATATTTATTTACCCAGTGTGCCCTTCATTACCACCTTTCGGTTGTATCCTTTGTTTTTTTTCCATCATGTTTCTTTCTTCTGGTTTATTTTTCGAGAACAAAGTCGTACTCTTGTAAAATTAGAACGAATACTCTTATACAATATGCATTATAAAATACAAGGTCTTATGGTAGGCTAGAATAGATGAATGTCATTTGTGTTGTTCCTTGACAATACTGTTCATGTAAACAAGGTTGACATAAAGTCCATGAGAATGATAAGTACAGACTTAGACATGGCTAATTAAATCTTTTCTTTATTTAGTTCATCTTTATATTCATCCGATAACTTATAATAGATAAAATATAGAAAAAAAGAAGAGATTTATATTGTTTTAGGATCTCAAAAAACTGATTATGTGCATAGGGCAATCGTAGAAATGTGCAATGGAATCTGAAGGAGTATTACATTTTTGTTTAATTTAAACAGTTCGATGATAAAGGTTATTTAAAAATTTTTTTTTATAAAATTGCTTTAATTGGAATTATGAAGGGTGTGCTCTTAGAACAGCCTCGCAGAAAAGGCTGTTATGCTTTAAAAGTCTAACTCGCCACTTTGATCAGCTGGAACAAAGCAATTCTTCAACTCAATAACGCATCTGGGCATCGTTCAAGTCCAGGAGAAATTCGCCTCTAACAAACTGCTGACAAGAAAATAGGTTCAAGTAGCACAAAATAATGGAGTAACATCGTAGTACTATTTTGTATTAAAGTTATGTGGGATAAGTGCATAATTGCCTCGTTAAATCAAAGCCCTCAAGTGGTAAGAGTTGTCTTTTACGAAGCATGAGGTCTAAACATTGATGTATCAGAAATTAGGTACGAAAGTTCAGTAGGGTGAAGTATCACGAGTTGTAAAGATATTCGTTCCAACCTGTTGATAAAGTTGCCATTCAACTTTTGCTGTACAACTATATCGGTGCTTTTGCCGTAAGTGGAACTTATAGAAGCTGTTCTTCAAAATACTTTTTGATGCACATTTCTCCTTGACAGTTTTAAATGTTTTAAGCGCTTATCCGCTGTCACCCACGAAAACATGATAGCAGGGGCAAGTGCAGACCTCTGTTATGTGAGAAGTGTGCGTAATGTACACTTATTTTTACTATCGTATTTTTTCTAGGCAACTAAGGACTACGGAATAAAAACTAAAATTATTTTTTTCAATACATTTATTCAAATATATTTGACATCCCACTTTCATAACTCAATGAAGGTTGCAAAATGTGAATCTCAGAAAAACGTTTTTTCGGTGATTGCCTCAGTATCACCTGATGATCCTCCGGAAACCGAACTATCATGCACTTTCCCCAAAACTGTTCCTACTTGAATAATGAGCCTTCCACATACGCCCTAGTCACTTACCCCTTAGCACTGGTGGAATTGCGTACTTGGTACTATTAAATTAATTATCAATTATATAGAAATGTATATGATTGAAACATGGGCTTAATCGTATAAGGAAAATTTTGAAAAACAGAGGAAAAATCTAGGTTCAAAAAATGATGATATTACAGCCATTTAAAGTTGAACTTTGTAAAATATAGTGTGCACTTTTCTCACATTACCTTAATTTATTATGTATAATATTTTTCTGCACAAAACATTTGCTACCACCTTGTAGAATATAAATCACCAGAAAAACCCTAGCATAAGCAGTGTTAAGTCCTTTGTCCTGATATCCTTGGGCCTGTCCTGGTACCTTCTTTCTTTTGAAAAGCCTCTCTTTCTTTATTCTCTCTTTCCACGCTTTCCTTGAACTTCTTTGCCTTTTTTATTTTTGGCTTTACCTCATAAGTCGAATTTACATCAATAGCTATAACGGGCCACGCAGTGTAAATTACTGTTTCGATTCCGTGAGTTTGCTATAAAGTTTTACCGCCAGATCTTGTTAAAATGGGTTTTTAAATCATTTTTAGGATAGTATTTTCTTGGTGCTACTGCTGATGAAAGGTGTACGTTGGGTAGTTATCGAATGTATTGGCTTTGATTGTTTAAATTTATTAAAGGGCCTCATTAAAGGGCATATCACAGCTCTGATTGATAAAGAAATCTCAGGCATATCCTTTAAGTATGGGTATATCTTGGCATAACTAAGCAAAGTTCGGACCGATAACCTCACTTGAGGTTTCCAATTTGAAGTTATCAATTTATCCAGTTGATAATGCTTCGTTCATCTTTGTTTTATGTGATATCAGTAATAGCTCTTATGGATGGACATTTTTTTATTTAATTCATTGTTCATAAACTTGAGAATACTTAAGGTGGTCTACAATATATAGATTTTATAGTGTTTCGATGAGACAGGTAAAAAGCTGGTCAGAGGGCCTATTTGCATTGCCAACTTGAGATAATCTTGAGATCTTATTTATCCTATTGTTCTTTTGCTGAACATTTTCATAAGAAATTTCACCTTGGCGTTACACAGTTTGTGAACAGAAATCCTTACAAGGCAAAGGGGTGTTACCAGCATTAAGCTTATTTTTAACTAATGTTTAAATATCAACTATTTTTTTTTGCTGAGAAGTCCTAGACACTTCAGAATTCCAGTAAATCAACAATGATACATTAAATAGTTAGTTAACAATTTGTAATCACTAACTTCAGCTGTCTTACTTACATTCCCTTGCAACATGATTGCGATGTTGACAAGTAGGACGTTATCCGCACCATTACTTAAGCCTCATTAATCTAGCGGTACCATTTTTAGAATCATGCTTCCTTGTGAATTTGCCTTGAAACAATCACTGATGCTTTCGACATGGGTCTTAAACAATTTTTTTGTCCTACTCCTCGTTGAGTTCATTAACTCAGCCTAATTGCAATCTGGAAACCTTTTAGAAATACGCGGTTAACCTTTTGAACAACGGACATATTATTCCGGACAGAGGATAAAAAGCTTTACCTCCCGAGGGGACGGAAATTGGGTAAAATGGATGAAGGCTAATCACATCTGAAATTAATGAAATCAGTGCTAAGGAGATTAAAGTAGCAGGGTCAAGGCCTGTTTGTGAGGAGCCCTGTATGAATGGCTAACTAGTCTTTCCTCTCTTCCTTGTTAATATTTTATTTTTACCAAATTCTCCATGTTTAAAGTGTTTTATATATTTACATTGACTGGAATTATTTTAATAATATTATACAATACAGTGGAATCCCGGTTATTCCCTTTTCCTCCATTAATAGAATTTTAAAAAAATTCACATCATCAGTGTTTTTCGTTTGTATTCTTTAAATAAATCTAGGAATGATTTTGTATACATTATTTATTCCGATTTGTATAAGATATTTACATCTTGTTGATTGCATAAATTAGGATTTATATAAGAAACCGTTTCGATGTCGTTTTTTTCTTGAACTTCCTTTAAGCAAACGAGCAGAGATAGGGAAATAGATAGTCATTTGCTTAAATAAATGAAGATGTATGCTTATTAGTAATTGATTTATTATAAGTCATAAAAAATAAATAATTTTAACTAAACATACTATTTAACCTTATAATGGCAGTAATATCTCTTTGCGAACCCTTAGGTTTTTGAGGATACCACATTTATGTTTTGTTTTTTTTTGTCTCCGCACCTCGCCAAAACAAATCTACAAGATCAAACTCTATGCAATCGTCTCATCTACGTCTCGGTCTATGATACCTGTTGATTAACTTTTAAATGGTGTTTTATTTTTTCATTCCAACCCATTTACACGCTTCTTTCGACCTGTTCCTTCAATTATATTTTTCAGAACAAACGCAGTTCTGCGTTTCGTAACCTCATTAATTCAGTATTCAACTCAACTTATGCTTCTTCTAAGTAGATATTTAACGCAATATTATAACCTTTGGTTTTTTTTTTAATTACATCCTACTCTTAATGAATTAGGATAAATTATTGTAATTTAGAAATATTTTTTAAAATAATTTAGCTTAAATATTGAGAGATATTGCAAACGCAGTTAGTTATTAAAATAAAATAAAAAAACGAATAGAGGCTGTGTCTTATTACACACTCGTGGGGTTTTAAAGACGTTGAATTAATTAGAATGCAGGCAATGGAAAGCAAAGAAGAATATATAATTATAAAATAACAACCTTGTGGATGAATATATGGCTCAATCTTGTAAATTATAGGAGTTTCATTGTGAGCGATGGCATCATTATTACTCAAAATTGGCTAACTTTACTGACTTACTGAACAGATTTAAGTTCCAGTCTAAAAATTTCTTTTTGCATTCTCTAATGGTATATTTCCGCTTTTAAATTATATAAGTTCTTGCTTTCTGAAATTCCTAGAAGCGGGGCTAAGAGTGTTTAAAAATGACGCCAAAAGCGCTATCAAATATTTCTGGAGGATTATAATTCTACGTTAAAAAAGACTAAATAATATGCTATTATTAATGATTGAAAACTTGTTTTATATACAACATGAAAATTTTAGAATAATGTTAAATCATCATATAAAAAAATACTACTACTAACTACTTCATTCGTAAAAGATTGAGTTAGAGTTAATACTCTCTAAATCTGTAATTTTAGGAGATTTTGAATACGTTTCATCCAAAATTATGTGTAAAATTAATTATGAAATATTTGTTTTTTTATATGTATAGAATGCCATTAGGCGTGTGTATGCATTGTAATTAGGTCTTTAAAAGTATTGAGTGTATCATAGAAATTAACTATTCGATTCTTGTGGATAATCAGGTTATGGTAGTGAGACGGAAGAATTTTTATTGTTTGTGCTTTTAGTGTTGATTTAATAATCATTTCATCTGAATTGTAATTTTTAACTAAGGATTTTAAATATTCAGAATAAAAAATTGTAAACATAAAGGCCGTGGGTTCTGAGAGACAGAAGAAAGACTGTTGAGATGAGAAAACTGCCGTCGGATTAGAGCAGACGACTTGACAAATTGTTCGCTGAGCAGGCGATGTTTAGGAAACATTTTTATGTGGCTTAGCGGTTTATTACAACAGGCTATTTATTATGAGGGATTTCTACTAGCCGTTTGGAGCAGCTTTAAAAAAAAAAATAATAATAATAATACTTTAAGGTAAGATCTTTACTTTTTCTCAACTAAAGGAAGTATCGTAATCGCGAAAATTTTCGGTTTTCAGATTTCAACGGAAATATCCATTTTGACCACCATCCCTGAATCCATTTTGACTAGTTCCGTCGTGGCATCTGTACGTACGTACGTTCGTTCGTATTTCGCATAACTCAAAAACTGTTAGTCGTAGAAAGTTGAAATTTTGTGTTTAGGATTGTTGTAAAATCTAGTTGTGAACCTCCCTTTTTGGTCACTGCTTGATCACCGGAAGTGGTACTTAACTTGAAGGTCATAATTATTTTAAGGTCATCGTCCGTTTTCGACAAATGATTATTTAAATGATATTCCCAGAAAACCTCGTTTTTCCAATAAAGTACCAAATCTCAAATTTGGTAAATAGGACTTTTATATTGATGTGAATGTATTTACTATATTTTGGTTAAAATTGGTGAGCCGAAAACGATACTTTACTTGAAGGTAAATTTAAAAAGATAATAAGCTTACATCAAAAATTATATTTAAATTAAATACATAAATCATATGTTTCGTATAATAATAAAGGTTACAAACGCAATTTGGTTTTCAATCCAATTAAACATTTTTATATTAAATCATTTGACAGAAACTCATCTCGACATTAGCAGCTCTTTTCAGGATGTGAGACATGCGTAGATAAGGATTAAGTGTTGAGAAAAGTTTTTGTACGTCTTGAAAACTAAAAAGCGAATAATAATGTAAATACAAATTTAAAAAAGAAATAACTCTTTCACATTTAACGTTTTGCTTTAGGGTTATTTTATTTTTTACGTAAATTGTATGCACAGCAATTTATTATTATTTTTTTCTATTCGATATTATCACTTGCTAGTACATAAATCTTCAATATAATGAAAATTAAATGTCTGTTTGTCTCTCCTGAAATGTTGTGATTTGATAGTTACGTAGTTTTACACTTTTTCCAGCGATATGTTACTTGTATATGTAAAGAGTGTTTGCAATCATATATATTTTTTAGGTATGTACTAGAGTTTTTCACTTAATTAAATGTAATATATTATTGGTCTAAGTTGAGGTTTTTGCTTTGTTTGCGGATTCATACATTTTAAAAAAAAATGTGTGGAAACTAATATGATTGTACTTAATACAGATTATTCCATAACATATTATAAGGACATACAAACAGGATGCATCCTAAACGCTTATTTTTAGTTATATGCTTAGAAGGCTAAAAGAGGATCTATATAAGTGACCTCATAAAACAGATTCGAGTTACTTGGTAAATGTTATAGATCCAGGATTATAGATTTGAAAGGTCCGTCTAGTTGCCATTTTGGTAACAGTCTCTACTAAGCTAAATTATAGAAACTTTATTATTTGATACATTGGAGTACGTTTAGTGTGAATGGCTGGCTGTCTGGCTATATCCAATAAAATATTCCAAATCGAAAGTTTAAAAAGAATAAAAATGGGATTTTGAAGAGTTTCTGGTCTGGAACTAAACTTGCAAAAGAGTCGACAGGTGTTGAGAGGAAAGGTTAGAAAGTTCTGCAGTCAGTGGCGTTCACAAATCTTTTCTGAATTCGAAGAAGTAAATACCTGATGGAAAATAAAAATACGAGGTAGATTATTTTTAGATACATTCTCCTGTTTTATAACTTCGATTTGTTAACTAAAAATAGCTAAGATATCTTGTTTCTCAAACTTCGCCCACCATTGCTGAAGGTATCTAATATCGAAATGGTTACGTCATATAACATAAAAAAAAAACCTTCATTTCCTCTTAGTGTTAACATCATTTTGTAGACATAGTTTTTATAACAACTTTATTTTATTTAATTTTTTTATTTATTTTATTTTTTTTACGGCTCTACACCCGGTGACAGGTCTTGGCCTCCTCCTACCGTTTCCTCCAATCGTCACGGTCCCGTGCAGTCGCGATCCAGTTCCTCACTCCTAGCATGTTTCTAGCGTCTGTAGAGACACCATCCGACCACATCAGCTTTGGCCTTCCTCTCCTCCTTGTTCCATGGATTGGCTGGGTCAGCAATAGCCTTGGCATTTCCCCATCAGCCATTCTGGCAATATGCCCTGCGTACCTGAGCCGTCTTAATTTCATTGTTCTAACAATTTCAGCCTCTCCAAAGGCTGTGTACAGTTCCCGATTTGTCTGGCGTCTCCATTCTTCTCCAACTTTTACGCCTCCGAAAATTCGTCGAAGAACTTTTCTCTCAAAAATCATTAGTTCTTTTTCAGCTACCTCCTCAGCCTCACTCACTGACTGGAAAGAGCTTCCCACAATGTCTACATCGTCGGTGTATGCCAACAATTGGACTAGCCTGTTAAATATGTTTCCATCTTTGTGAAAACCCGCATCTCTTATTACCTTCTCTAAAGCCAGATTAAACAATAAACAGGCAAATGCATCACCTTGCCGGAGTCCCTTCTTTGCATGGAATTCTGATCTTTCGCCGTTTATCTTTATCACACATCTAACATCCCTCATAGTAACTTTAATAATCCGTATAAGTTTCTCAGGTATATTAAGTTCCCTCAGGGCACTGTATAGCTTTTCACGTTCTATAGTATCATACGGCGCTTTAAAATCTATGAATAGATGGTGTGTTTTTATTTGATACTCTCGACCCCTTTCTAAAATGGTTCGCAGGCAGAAGATTTGGTCCGATGTAGATTTTCCTTTCCTAAAGCCACACTGGTTCGGACCAAGTTCCCTTTCAGCATATGGCAAGAGACGTTTAAATAGTACTTGGGGCAGTATCTTATATGCGCATGAAAGCAACGAGATTTCTCGATAATTACTACATGTATATCTGTCACCCTTTTTGTGAATAGGACATATTATTGGAACATGTTCCAGTCAGTGGGCATCTTCTCATTTGTCCATATCATGAGAATAAGGTCTTTTAAAGAAGTGTATTGATGAGTTCACTTCCACCATTTTTTAAGAGTTCCGCTGGCAGTGCATCGGCTTCAGGGGCTTTATTGTTTCTCAGCTTGCAGATAGCATCATCAATCTCATCCTCATCAGGGGGCTCGAGATCTGATCCTTCCAGCAGGCTTATCCTGTTTTCTTCTTTGTCGTCCTGAGCATAGGTTCTCACTTCCTCACAAGCGGGTCCTCCATAGTTGAGAAGATTACGGAAATAGTTTCTCCACTCTGTAAGGACTTTACACTTGTCAGTGACCAGGTTACCCTCTTTATCCCTGCATGATTTTAGCTTATTCGTGTAGGGTTTCCTTTGTTTGTTGACAAGTCGGAAGAAATATCTACTTTCCTGGTTACAGCGCAGCAATTCCATCTTCTCCATCTCCTTTTGTCTCTTCTTCCTACGGTGTACCCGTTTCTCATCCTTTCTTCTCTGTCTATACTCTTCTACTGTTCTTCTAGTGCTTTTTCTAATCATAGCCTCATATGAGAGATTCTTCCTTTCTGTGGCTGTTCTACACTCTTCGTCAAACCATGTCGACCTAGGTTCCTTCTCCTGTGGTCCCAAGACTTCTTCAGCTGCTTCCATTATTGCCTTATGACACCCTGACCAATACTTCTCAATGTCCTGGTCTTCATTACAGTTTCTTTGGCATAGCTTTGTATCAAGTACTTCAGCATAGGTACGCTGAGTCTCCGTATTTTTCAGTTTTTCCAAATTAAAACTTTTGGGTTTCTCAGCAGCTTTAAAGTTCCTGACTGAACATATCTTAGCAGTTATGCAGGTTGCTCCTATGCCGTCTTCCTACCAGAATATGATCAATCTGGTTTACCACAGACCGGTCGGGTGATGTCCAAGTGCCCTTATGGATATTCTTATGTGGATAGCAGGTGCTTCCCACCACTAAGTCTCTGGATGCTACAAAGTTAATAAGCCTTTGGCCATTGTCGTTGGTCGCATCATGAAGACTGTGTTTCCCTATTAATTGCTGGTATATATCTTCTTTTCCTAACTTAGCATTGAAGTCTCCAGCAATCACTTTCATATCATACTTCGGACATGCATCAGAGTCTTTTCCAGAAGTTCATAAAGGCATCTTTATCTTCTTCATCAGACACCTCTGTAGGGGCATGTACACCTGGTAGGGTGTAGTTGTAGAATTTTCCACGCACCCTTATCACACATATTCTTGGGCTTATTGGTTTAAAGCCTATTATCATCTGCCTGTACCTTCCCCTTACTATGAACCCCGCACCAAATTCTTGTCGGTTTTCATGACAGCTGTAGTATATGGAGTGACATCTTTTTTCAAGAATTCCCTGTCCAGTCCATCTGACCTCCTGGATAGCGCCTATGTCAATCTTATATTTATCTAATTGTTCTAAGAGCAGTTTTAGTGCTCCGGGTCTATAAAGGGACAATACGTTTCAGTATTCAAAGTTAAGAATCCTATAGGTGCCGGGTCGATTCCTTACAAGACTGATCTTATCCGAGGCTACTTTGGGTTTCACGATAATAGAAGTTTCGGGTAGTGGGGCTATCCACCCTCTCTCCGTACCCTAGTCTGCTGATGGGGCTGCCATCTCAATGCATGCAGACCTGCATCCCCGTCCGTATAACAACTTCATACATTATTTTTTTCTAGGAAATCTAGCCCGCTCAGATTAGAAAATTCACTGTGCTCTAAACATTCCTCATTCCTGAGTCCTTGTTCGATTTGAGCCCAGTTGCAGCCAACAAAATATATTTTTGCGAGTATTTGATGATTAAATGGGTTATGAGAAAAATCTGGCGATTGAGATGCTGACCAGATCACTTCATGAACTGTTAAAGTTCATGAGTAGTGAACGTAGATTTTATTTATTTTTTTAAATTGAAAATCTATCTAATTGTTTTACCCCTCCCCCAGATTAGGTAATGAATAATGCAAATCCCCTTGAAACTGTTTCGTGCCTTAAATGAATTTCCTGGTTTACTTTACAGTCGTCTAATGGTCCATCGCCCCATCGTCGAAAAAAAAGTTCCTTTACCATTTTTAGTGTCTATAGTTTTTTAATTTTTTTATTGCAACTAAAATATTTGTTGTACAATTAACGCCATTCTTTGACCACCCTTATTTCATTTAAATCATACCTGCCATTAAATTATTAGGCTGTTCTTTATGTTTTGTTTGTGCTGAACTAAGCCGGAAACTCGTTGGGTAAATGTTTGAAAACGTTTTAATTTAATTCAGTAACTCCCATGTTAGCTTGGAGAGGATTAGGCGACCAGTTAAATCGATATAAAATAAAATATTATGAATATATTAACACGACTAATGATAAAAGTGAGTTTAGCCGCCATTGGGTTGTAAAAGTTGATTTTAGCGAGTATAATGGGTGGTGGGAGCCATCTCATTGTGATATTACAAGCTTATTTATAAAAATATCTATTATTGTTTTGGATTTTTGACAGAACATTATTCTTCGGTGTTATAATATATCAGATTTATATCATAGATAGAACTTTTGAGTATTATAGAAATTAAAATATTAAGAAAGCATATAAAACAAAATTTAAGAACAAGTTATAACAATTTAAAATTAAAAACTTTAGTTTGACAAAATTTTACATGTTTAAATTATTTAAATAAATGTAACCATGCCTGTAGTGAAAAAATGCTCGAATGTTTAAACAAATAACATTAAAAAATTTAAGCTAAAAAAGTTTGTTGTTTTATCTCAATAATATTTAATTAATTATTGTCAGTGCTTACTCCACGAAATTTTCCAGTATGTACTTTTAGCAGTTATTTCTGAAATATTGCTTTTAGCTTATTTTGTTAGTCACTCCTTCCCTTTACTTTTAGGCAAATTCAATAGCACGTCTCCCTCCTCCCCCTCTTAGGCCAATGCTATTATTTCCGATCTCACGGTACTTTCATTTCTATATTCATATCGATGTTTCTTTGAGCTTTGTTGGCAGAGTAGATCGAAATTTTTCAAAATTTAATTAAAGGTCTCTGGGATGTTTAATTGATACTGTGGATTTGACACAAGGATAAATTTACTTTTCGGCCTAAACACTTTAAAAAATGATAATATAAAATAATACTTAAGTTATTTTGAAATTAAAATATGAATCTAATATTAAAATCTAATGTAACATTAAAAAATTTTAATTGTAACGATTCTAGTACATAGTTTTTTGTTGTTTATTTTTCGGTCCCCCTTATGTTCTCCAACGAGGGTAGGAAGGTTTTCTACAGATTACTAACTTATTCTAGCCCGAGTAGGAAGGAGATTATTCTGGTCTCAGGTTGGCTTGTGGAAATTTTCTAAAGGAGTTTTTTCTTTTAAAGAAGTAAAGTGGAGGAGGTATTTTCTTGGTGGAGGTACTTGGTTTTCTTTCTATTTTTAAATTACTTAATTTAGACTTTTTAGTAAACAATATTAAATAATTAGTTAAGTGCATCCACGCATGAGAATAAGGTAAATCACCAATACCATTAAATTATTTATTTAATAATTGATCTCAAATTTCAATTACTAAATTGTTCGAAAAAACAATTGTATTGCCAAGGTGTTACTGTTCCTTGGTATTCTATTTCAGTAATGAACTAACATTTTTTAATATCTCTTCTTGCTTATATTTTCAAATATTTTAACTTTCAAATTGTTTTGCATTTAACCATCTTAATTTTTGCTTATACTTGTTTACAAAGTCACTCTTAAATATTATATAACATCAAATATGAATAATAATAATTTATTAACTTAGATGATTTAATAATGAATGAAATTTATTTTAATTACGTGTTTCTAATTTTTGTTTATAGTTTACATTTTTTTTTTTTATAGTACAGCTACATAGTCGCTGTGAATACATATGATTTGATTTTCTTATTTTTATCTTTTTATTTAATTTTTTTTAAGGCTGTGGTTAGTGAAATATTTTAATTTTTGTTACTCAATGAACTGAGTTGATATTTATTTTATTATTATTACTCACGATAAAGTTTTCTTTTGTCTCTTTTAGTGATTCTGGCTGAATTATTATAATAGCATATAAAAAATTAATCTGAGGATATGTTAAGTCTCTGAATAAATAAATTTATTTTTTTCTTATGAATGGAAATGGTTTTCTATGATTCCACAAAGTGATTTTGCGTTTTGAAAAAAAAAAAAAAAATAAATAAATGAATTAGAAGGATAAAAGCTTGTTTTTTTTGAAAAAAGAAGTACGGAGATCTACATGGGGAAGACATGTTCCAAATGTGGGCTGGTAACCTCACGCCCGGAAATCAATTTAAGCCCTGAGGCAGGAATCGAATCTGATCTGATCCCTAGTTCACCTCGAGTTTACTGGAGTGCTGTTCCTCCACGTCGTATTTTTGTTTCCCCTATGTTGTGTTTTTTGGAAGAAATTTTTTTTCTACCGTGCCTTGATAACTTGTTAGATATTATAGATTATATTATGATATTAGAAAAGATTTATTTCGCTATTAAAGATGTTTTCTTTATACCTTCTGCTTATATATACGAAGTCACATATTTATGTAGAGATAGCCGTCTATTTATGGTTTTTATCTACCGTGCACCTCCGAGGTTTGGAAGACGCGGAATTATTTATAGAGTGCTAGTAATGAGAATAGCAAAGAAGAATATAATATATTACATTTTATTATAATGTAATGTCATATGTTAAAAATCATATTGGTGTTAGAGGTGACGTAACTAACTCAGCACTCGAATTTTGTCAACTTTGCTCGCTCAATGTTCTTCCGTCTATAGTTCGAATCCAAATATTCGTTTTGCAATCTCTAGTGACACATTTTCTATGTTTAATGATACCATTTCTTGCTTTCTAGCATTTATAAAAGCGGAGCTATAGGCGTTTAAAAATGACTCCGAAAGCGTCTTAAAATATTTCTGTTCTATAGTACCCCAGAAGGAGGAACGTAATTTTACGTTAAAATTTAGGCTATTTCGTTTTATATTAAATAATATATGGTCTGTTTATAAAATGAATCGAGGGGTATGAATAGAGGCGAAGGAACAAATGAACTCCTTCTTTCTTTGTCTATTATTTTACTTAAAGTGCGAAAGTTTCAATCGATCATGTTCATCGTATAAATAATAAAACAAGCACACGATAATTATTAATTAACTATTAAGTATAAACGAAACCCAATGACTGAAGATTTTCAGTTAGGTTTATTATAATTGTATTTTTTAAAGGTTGTGCGATTGCATGAATATTCCTAGGCCCTTGTTTGAAGGGCCTCAAGTGTTAATTGGGATGGCAGTAATATGATAAGCGTGCAATAAAAAGATAGTATCTCCAAAGGGGATTAGGGCACTTGAAATATACATAAGTAAACTGAATAAAGTATTCGATAATGGTCGTTTGCCCTATCCAAACAAAGTGGATTTTGTAGCCCTTCGACAGCTATATTTTTTAAAAGGATTCTTTTTAAATGATTTTTCTCTTCCTCCTTTCAAAGCTCTCAACTTTTGTAGTGTACTATTTTTTAGGCACCTCGTTGTCACTTTTTCTGTTTTTTTATTCTGAAATTATTTGAAGTGCATTTTCGAACTAAAAATTGACAATCTTGGTTATTCTGTCCTAGAATTTTATTAATAACGTTTTCACGACATTTCGTATAATTCCTAATGGCATAGAAATTAAATAAATAAAATAAATCAATTTCTATGGAGATCTAGATAGAAAGAATCATCAATTTTTTTTTCTTTCGTTGCGAATTTAAAAAGCCATACAAGTCGATCGTAATGAACCCTTATAGTGTATATATATATATATATATATATATATATATATATATATATATATATATATATATATATAATAACTCATACATTTCTTTTTTTATTATTTAAATTGTAATAATAATAAATTCATTAATATCTTTTGTCCTTAAATGTAGTGTTTTTGTAACAATTTGGCGGTATCGTTATTGAATCTTCGAGTTCACTTAGTCTATATAATTAATATTATTATGTACACAAGGAACACGCACACATGAATATGAAGCCCAGAACTTATCCGAAAAAAAGTGAAAGTAAAAAAAAAAACTAAAAAACTTTGTGTTTATTTTATTTATTTAAAAAGGTATGAACAAATGTAAAATTGTTAGGAAAGAACAAAAATATTCCAAATTAATGTTTCGTCTTCCTTTGTCAAGGTACTCTCCAAATTTTTTAGCCTAAGAGGCACACTCTTCCACCAGGTCCCAAGGGTCAAAATCTAGGTCATAATAACATATTCATATTATTAATTACACTTACATAATTACAGTTTCATTGTGTATGTTAATAATTGAGTTTCTTAATTGGTTGTTAAATAAAAACATCCGAATGATTTACTTAAGTTTTAAATTTTACGGTATTCGCCCCTGGGCAGTACCTAGGGGATACCTCTCTGCCTTAGACGGCCAGACCATATGTCTCTAATATCTTTTATTCTTATGTTCTCCAAAAAAAAAGACTTTTACTTAGACGTTTTATAGTACCGAGTGCTCTGCGGTCTTATGCCGTTTTAGTTTTATGGTCGAAGGCGATGTAACTTTTTGTTCTTAAAGATTGATAACCGTAGATGGAGTAATATTTAAACCTTTCGAAATGTGAAAATTAAAGATATGAGCGGTTCGAAATATAAGAAACAAAATATATATTAAATCTTACACAATTAATAGAAGGAAGCCTGTACACTAAAAAAAAGAAAAAGAAAAGAGTGAAAAATTTCACACCATCAACTAGATTCTAGAATATATTCGGAAATTACTAATTAAAGATGTTGAAGGTGCATCCAGAAAAAAAGTCATTATTAATTACTTATTGGACCAATGTGGATTGTTTTTCTGTGGAAAACTAGGATGTTTCCTTGAGATTGGCATTTCTTTAGGGAAAAAAGTATGATTTAACGGACTGCGAATTTTCGAGATTTTTAAAAAATATTGATTTCATTCTCGTCGAAATGGCAAATTTGCCTTTATTATTTGGATTTTTATTTTCGTTCTTTATATAATCTAAATCATTCATGTACTTCATTTCTTCCGTCGTATTTCTGTACTACCAGACATATGTGACATATTTATAAATAATGTAGCATGAGAGAGAGCTAAGGCGTCTTTTTGCTATCTTGATATGACTGTATGTGAACTTTCCTCGGTGGTGGCTTAAAAAAGCCTTTTTTTATCCTCCTGATAATTAAAGGATCTAATAATGTACAAGTTAATTTATAAGGATGCTCACGAATGGTGGATTCAGTACTATATTTAAGAGATACATTTTCTTCATTTTTCGGAACGGAAAAGTGTAACATTATAGAAGTATTAATTGAGGTCTTACTTCTTAATAGTTCTTAGTCTATTTTAGATTTTACTTGTAATCGTATCATTAAATTTTGTGTAGTATTAATCCTGCCTGCGTTATTAAATGAGCGTGATTCTGATACTTATAAAAATACGTTAACTTATTTTTATTATATGACTACCATGTGAAATTCGGTCTCTGCGAAAACTGTCGCCACATATGATAAGTTTGTTTTCCCAGACTGCTAGGAGGAAGAAAGAGAATTGAGAACTAACAAAGAAGACGTATCTTATTTGCCGAGAGGTGGTGCCTGTATAAATTTGCTACGAGTCACTTAGGCCTGCTTAGAATTTAATTATCGTTTCCTCCAAGGTCTCCAGACCCCTCGACTTAGTTGTGAAATATGTTTTCTTCTTAAACCCCATCATCTTTGCCGGGGTCCGTCCGTTTTATGGATCGTAGCCTCGAAGCCATATTTATGTAGAGATAGCCATCCGTCTATGATTTATTTCTGTTACATTTCCCTTCTAGCGTTTATGGTGATCCACATATTTCAATTTTAAAGTAGCATAAGGTTGAGGCAGAACGGTATGATTCCAATTGGGATTCTTTTCATTCTTGTAAATAAATGTGTAACTATAGAAAGAACTATTTTAGGCCGCTTTGTAGTTTCGTTTTTTCCCGTAATGTTATAAAATTCGTGCGTTGAAAACTCGAGGGTTGAGATAAACGCAAATGGATCTTACTTAAGGAGCAACATGTTATCATCTATCCAACTTGTGCTAATGAAAACATGAACAATTCACATTCACACTATCTTTAAACGCCTTTCTTCAATTTTTATTAAGGATCCGTGGTCGCCGAGGTCGTCACGTTTTCAATCTCTAGTCTGCTGCGTCGTTGGTTCGAATCCGTCCTAGGTGGGCTGAGCTTTTAATTCATGGAGGATCCATATAATGGATCTCGTCCTTCCTACTTTGGTTATAATAAGAATAGTCTATAGGATAACCTGTCCTGTCTGCCTTGATTGGAGTTGGTTTGCACGTTAAACTTTCCCTCTCTCCTCCCAAATATATATATAAAAGTTTAAAAAAAATTATAATAAAAATCCACTTACAAGGGTGATGCTCTCTGATTTTAATAATTTTATTTTTACAACACTGATAACCAGGTATGTAAAAAAGAAAGAAAAAAAAATCCAAAATATATTGTTTAAGGAAGATAACAATATATTTTAGCAACAGCTGAATTAGATCCCATGGGTTTAGAGATTAGAATTTTCTTTTTGTACGACAGGTTAAGTTTGATCTGAATTATGGAATCTTGGAAGATCAGAACTTCAAGAGCACCGACAAAGAAAGATCCTTTAGGTCAAATCAGATGCTCTCTTCGACCATAAAAATAATATTTATTTTTTTACTTAAAATTATCTTCTTTTTATCTATTTTCATGCACGCAGAATTATTTATTATTATAAACCGTACCAATGTAAAAGCCTTAAATTGAAAAATTGTTGATGCGATCGATACATAGTAAGGATGTAATCGATTACGTATCACAGGAATCAAAGGAAAACTGGTGGTTTTGGGTTTAGCTGTATTAGGTTGCCGGTTCTAAGAAATTTCCATAACAACGTGTATACCCACCTGTATTTACATAGGTCATAGGTACTAGGTTCCCACAACTCATTCGTTTCTTTCTTGTGTTCGAGATATTTCACTTTAATTCGGCACAATTTGTTTTACAATTTCTTGTAGTTAAGTTTTTACTACAACTGTTGTCTTGTAAAATCAAAGTAAGTTTAGTTCATATAATATTTACTCTTATTAAATTTATAATAATTTACCTATACAACTTTTTTTCTTTCCATCGGGTGCACCAATCTGTAACTTGATAGCTATTTCAATTACAAAAGATTATTCTTAGGTGCTTGCGCACCTGTAGGTTCTCCCTTAAGTATTTTTCCCAAGTTATCATGCTTTCTTCATAAAGTAAAATCGATTTTTGTAACTTCGCTATCCTATAAGAAAGATATCGATGTAAAGTATATAAAAAAAGTTTAACTTTCCAAATTTAAATTTTTGTAACTTCGCTATTCTATAAGAAAGATATCCATGTAAAGTATATAAAAAAAGTTTAACTTTCCAAATTTAATAATAACTTCGCTCCTTATTAAAAGTATGATACAGGTTCATTTATTTTAATTTTAAAACTAGGAGATAGAATTGGATTGCTAAGTGAGTTTCTTAATCAGATGTTTTGCTTGATGATTTGAAAAATGCATCACGCAGGAAGTTAAATTTTTTTTAAATTGCTATTTGCTTTAGAAGGGGTGAAAAATTATATAGGCATATAAACTATTTTTATTGAAAAATAATACAAGCTATCATACTCAAGAGCAATATGTATTAGGGCTGTAAGAATTTATTTTTTCCTGTAGAATACTATAGAATATACTATATAATACTATTTTTCCCTTGTGTTTCCCCATTCAAAATTTTGTGATTTCGTTTAAATATAATTTTAATTTTTATAATTAAAGCATTTAAAGAAAACATAAGGAATTATAATTTTTTGCGAATAAATTCTTTTATCGATTGGTCCCTATTTGCCGCAAGTCATATCTCAACTTTCGTTGACTCCCCCCTTGAGTGGAGCCGTATGTCAGAAGATATTTAGATATGTTATGCTCTTGTTGATATATTGGTTACCAAAGGTGGTTTGGAAGGAGACGATGAGGTGTTATAGAGGATCACTAGAGGTAGGTGCCGACTGAGATCAGACCGCGGGGGTGGCCGGATTCCTCTGCAGAGTGGCGCCCTATTAATGAAATTCCTTCTCTAGCAGATTTATCTGCCCTGTGTCAGTAGCGCTTTCTCTTCTCGTCCCACGTTCTTCCTCCCCATTTGTTGTCCTTATCTCCTGTTCCTCCTTACAGCATTTTCTGGTGTGTCTTGTTAGCTCTTCTTATGATATATCTTGCTCGGTAATGAACTGTCTTGGTTAGCGTTATTTATTGACTGTTGATGCCCTCCTTATCAAATGTATGATTATAATGTAATACTGAGCGATTGTGTGTGCTTAATTTATTTATTTTGTTAAATTTTAATAAATTCCATTTGTTATAAGTAGTATTAGAAACATCGGATGTGAGGTAAAAAATAATCATTATTTGTTTGTTACAATGCCATTCTTGATCAACTATTTTCCATACAGCAAGCATTAAAGTTAAAATAAAAAATGAGCTTTTCACATATTTTATAAATGCGTACGATTTTATTGACCGCCAGATGTGGTATAATATTTTGAGAGAGCAGGAAATGCTAAAGAAATTAGTCAATCTAAATCTAAGCAAGGGTAGAATTAATTTCGGGGCATTTATTGTTATAATAGAAGTAATAGTATTGCGACGGTTGAATTGGTCTTGTAAGGTCTTTGGGCTTGGTAACGAACGAATTTCTAAATAATTATTAGCACTGAGCCGTCTTTGATGTCCCAGGGTTAGACCGAAACGTAGGTGGATAGATTGTGTTGGGGATGATCGCGGATTTGGGTTTTGACGATTGTCATGACGATTGTGGTTGGTGGTAAGTTGATAGCGGTTGCATTGAAGGTTAACATAGCCTTTCTTGATTATTATTACTAAGCAAGGATAAGGAAGATCATCATAACCTAAATTTTGTCCTGAACAAAATAAATTAGTCACAAATGGATTATACTCCTTATAAAATGGTAGTGAAAAAAATTAAAAAAGTATCAAAATTTATTAACGAATAGATTAATGCATAATCAACGTTTCGGAGTTCTTCCCTATCATCAGAACCATTATGCAATGTAATATGCCATGGGCAATAACAAAAATAAATTTTACATTATATGAGAGCAAAAAAATTTGTTGTTATATTTTAATAAAAACATTAAATTAATTAATTCAAATTTACCTTAATACGTAGTAAGGTCCATAAGTTTCCGGCCTGAAGAAGTAGGAAAGGTGAAAGAAAAAAACTGGTGTTTTTATATATATATATATATATATATATATATATATATATATATATATATATATATATACATATAATGAATATTTATAAAAAGAAACTGTTATTTAACTATTTATTTTTTCCGAATCGTTATAATTTTTTTTTTGTCCGAACCCATATGAGGTTCTCCGAGTGGGTTCTGTCTGGACTTCTATGCTGTGCTTCTTTCTTTTATGTTATTAAATGCATTTTTTAACAGACGTTTCCTAGAATTCCTTGCCTAAAGTGCATTGAGGCGAAATGAGTTTCTTCATATTTATTATATTTTTTACTATCCTTGTGATGAGCAAGAGAAGCTTCGAATGCTTTAAAATATTAATGTAATCCTAGTGTATGTTTTAGTACACTTTAATAAGTAACATGGAAAGTAACAAGGTGCACAGTAATTAAAACATTTGGTGCAGATGTAGCTATAGAGACTTTGGAGAGGAGGAAGATATTTGAGAGGTTGGTGGTATTACAATTTCTGGGGGAATTTTCATCAAAAGAAATATTCAGTGCTTGACGTTGTCTGCTGATAAAAACGGCTTAGCTTCTGTCGCTTCCGAGAATTTCTTTCAGCCAAGGGTAGGTATATTCAATATTTCAAGCTAAGATGAATTGTATAATTTCTATTCTTTTTGTTTTACTTTTTCTTATCCAGGAATGGGGTTTTTATTGATTAATTGTATGTTTACATGTATGTATAGGTTGTATTTTCTATTCAACAATTGTTATTATCATATAAAGAGTCAAATATGCGTCTAATTTCCTAAAATATAATAACACCTTCACTGTAATTTAGTATCGAAGTTGGTACCTTCACTGTTATTTAGAAAAGGTTATAATTGCAATATAAATTTGGATTTATTTTCTCAGTATTATCCCAATATATTTTTTCTATATTGTCTATACGAATGCGGAGCAGAGTTGCGCTATTTGTGTTTTTACTTAAACGGAGGCGCAGACCTAAAGAGATTCAGAAACCATATCATAGAGGTTCTATTTTTGCATCATAACTGATTAATTCTGGTTACGGATTAAAGAGAGAAAAACTATTTTCATTGTCAAATATTAACATCTGTCACATTTAAGAGGAATCAATTATGATCTGAGTAAGGATTCGTACATTATTTTCAATGCGCAATAACAGATAAATTGCTAAAGTCCTCCAATAGTGAAGGGAAAAGAGGGACTCCAGGGCATCTCAGCGCTTCTCTCTCTACTCTGTCAGTTTTATTAAATGCCAGCGGAGGCTGAGTGGGGTGCGTTCCAACCTCAGACGATCTAGGCAGGAGTGGAAAAGCTGCTGTCGAAGTCCCTGCCGGTCTAACCTTCGAAACTAACCATAATAACGTCTAAAAAATTGATTATTGAGGATTGGTTGTTACATTGAATGTAGCATTGAACTACTATTCGAAGATTTTCGTAGAAAAAGTAAAGAAAATTCTATTTTCTGATCTTATCTGTGATACAGGCAATAAACCGGTCAAGTAAGCAACTCGATCACTTCCCCCATAATGTCCTTTTTATTAAAAATTTTACACACACAATTGATCACTTCTACTGCTCAGTTATGGGTTTCGTCAACTGTCAGAATAAGAAAAATGTTTAACTCGGCTTCACTAGTTGAATAAAGAGTATAATATAGAATAAACTGGCGTTTTTGTAAAATATATTTTAGAAAAAGAAATTAGATCTAAGATTTAAAAATAGAGCTTTCAAAAAAAAAATTCTATTTTACGCTAATACAATCAATTTCTGTTTCGAAATCCCACGGAACGATTCTGCTTAAACTTCTAGTATGTGGATTTTTAACCTTTCATTCAGGATTTTTGAGATTTTTTAAAACAAACCTAGCAGGTCGGTTAGAAAAACACGAAACGCACGTCATTGAACCGAACTGGGGAACTGCTGCTATCTATTCCAGTCATTCAAACCTCATTTTAAGATTGATTTTTTTAAATAAACATTTCGCCATTCATTATTTCATTTTCTTGTTCATCTATTTTTATTGAAATGTGAATTTAAATATTTTTATAAACATAAAAGGACAATAATTATATTAAAGAATAACAATGCTTGTTTGTTTTCTGTTTTGAACTGTTCTAATGATTATAGATATCATCTACCAACATATAATATATGTGAGGATTTAGTGGAGGTTTTATTATCATACGTTATAATATAACACCTCACGACCGTCCAGTATTGCGGGTACTGTATTTCCTGCCCCGTGCCTATTCCTCTGTAAAATCATCTTAATATAAATTACCTTAATAATTGAATAATATAACAATTTTTTTTTTCGTAGACCTTAGCTATTTAAATAAAATAATTTATGAGCCTTGGTCAGTCCTCAGGTACTTATACTTATCCCCTCATTTATTAATTCCGTTAATTTTAATAATGGCTAAGCATTTATCTCATTATATATAGTGGTTAACTGAAGTAGTGTCAGAGCATTAGCCAGGGAGAGGAGAAATGAGGTAGAAAAGAGGGACGAAGAGCTGGTGGCCAATGATTTAATCTGCCTGGGGTGGGGGGAGTGGGAGAGGAAGCCATTTCGGGCTCGCACTTCTAATAATAGCACCCTGCCCCCAGCGTCTGTATAAAGGCTTGTCTTATCCTTTTGAACTTCTTCCTTCAGTCTATTCCTTCTAATTCGAAAGTAGGTAGTGCATCCTTCTGGCAGAATTGTTTCCAGTCCTGATTAATCTTTACTTAACCTAAATAGGGTATTGAGCCGAAGTCATTTGGCAAACATTTAATCGATATTTTATCCTAGTCTGAAAACAATATTACTATATTGGAAACACCGCCTATTTGAGTAGCCTGTTTTTTTCTATGACCACCTCTTTTATTAGAAAACATCATAAACCCCCGCTTGTGACCTATAAAAAATAGTACTTAAAGGTTTAAATTCATATTGTATATTCAAGACAAGGATAACGGCGTGTAAGCCGTATACAAGCATAATTTAAATATAGAAAATAAGAACATAATTCCAAATGGTCTTGGGTAAACTACTATTTTGATCTTCGGGTATTATTATAGGAACGAATGAAGTTGGTATAGTGATTAATGCGGAGAAGAATCAGAATGATTGGCAATAGTCCAGAGCTTTTTGGTATATACCTAGAATCCAAATTACAATGGATGGATTTCATTTTTGTTTTATTGATTTTTTTACATGAATAAAAGTTTTCATTTTTCTTTTTTTTTTTTTTTTTTTTAATACTTAAAAAATAATTCAGTCTTTATCTGGAATAAACAACAGGTACAGCAAATAAAACATATTGAACTATTTCAGTAATCGGAATTTCATTTTATTCTAGAAATTTACTAAATGGTTCGCTCATTTTTCATTGTGCTCAATATCTTGAAAATTATCAATAGCGTGAGAAACATTATGAATACCTTTTTTAAAATAAAATAAATTGGCTAAAAGTCTGTTAGACGTACAGATGTCTATCAACACGAAAATTGGAACCAATTAAACATACCGTAAAGTAGTTTATAATGTTTTTCTTCGTCGGACTAGCTGTTTCCATAAAACACATAGGACCATTTTGCGAGACTTGGTTATTTGGACTCAGAAGACCTTAAAATGTGTATTGCCGTTCAAAACTTGGATTCGAAATTTTTCACGATCATAATACTTTCTCTTACCATATACTTCATATATAGGTAAGTGGAAGTAGAAATGGTGATTTCTCGTTTTTTTGGAAAGAAAAATGTTTTTTTGAAAAACTTTATTTCGGGAACTAATAAACGTTTTTATCAAATTTACTTTAATTTAAAAAGCGTTTGTTTTTGCGCGGTTAGTAATTTTCAAGACACTATACACTGAATGAAAAATGAACTTCTGAGTATTTAAATTATTTAATAATATATATTTTTCAATCTGTTTTTTATATCAATATCTATTTTTCTCTTGTACAGTTTAGGTAATGGTTGAATTTTCTTTTTGGTGAGAAAAAAAATTATATATATATATATATATATATATATATATATACATATATATATATATATATATATATATATATATACATATATATATATATATATATATATATATATATATATATATATATATATATATATATATATATATATATATATACATGGCAGCCGATATACGCGTGGTCCTTAGCGCTGGCCTTTTTCGCGATAAATAAATAAATTATATATATATATATATATATATATATATATATATATATATATATATATATATATATATATATATATATATAAAAGAATAAGAATCGCAGAAACTTCTAATGGGCAAACTTTTTACTTCTTAAGAAACTCAAGAAAAAAAAATTGAAATCCACCCATTGTTATTGGGTTTCTTCAATTTTCATTCCTTAATGCATCGGACTAAAAGGTTATGATCTAATTTTGAAAATTCAGTAGGTGTGATCTCGTGGACGAAAGGCAAAAGGTATTTTATCCATGTTGTTAGTAGTATCATTGTGTCTATAAGTCTTAGTATACTTATTAGAATATTTTACTGGTCTCCATGTTGAAGTTCGTACATCCTACTGGTTTTCTGGATGGTCTTTTATATAGAACAGGATCTTTGATGTGGGATAAATTACTATTATTATGCCGAAGGAAACTTCTTCACCACGACCCACGTGGATCTTTTTCCTTAGGAATCTTATACTTCTCGCGAAGAATTTTCGGTCCTTGGGTTTTGCTCTAGTAATTAAAAGTTTCAGATTTAAGAATAGCCTATTTTAGGTAGTGCAATCTGCTGGAGGCGACGGCATCGCATTCACACAGAATGTGTTCAGCCTCACATTCTGTGTGAATGCGATGTCGCTTTTCTTCATCGGAAAGTAGCACCTTCCTGCTTAGTTCATCTTTTTAAAATTATATTTTAACGAATCGTGCGTGATAAAACACGTTATTGTTTGTTATCTTTTTTAGGTTTAGATCAAATTTACCCATTAACAAAATTATAAATAGTTTAGTAGAGTAATTCATGTTAGGTTTTGAAACCATTATATTTTCTTCATTTTCATTTCTTAGGATGTCTTTGCTGATAGACTTCTTGGTTGGTTGCTGTATGTCACTGGCCCAATTAACTTCGTTTCTGAGTCCCCTCTTGCTATGGCATCTGCTATTTCACTGTTGACGATATGAGGAAATTATTCCAAATAAAGGAAATGTTATTCTTCTAAACTGTTGTACGGTTTTTGATGAAGCTTACGGGATTTGTTTATCGTGAATAAAACCAATGTTTCTAGAAAGTTTAGAAAAAATCCAAGCAAAAAGAAAAATGAAGAGAAAGTTATTTTTTTTTTTTAAAAAAACTAAAAAAAACAACAGATATTCGATTTACATTAATGACGGTTATAAATCATGGTTGTTAGGCTTCCTTTATGATCTTAGTTATATTCTTAACATACTGGCTTAAAATTAATTGTATATTTCTATATTTACTTAACTCCGTCTATTTTCGCAGCTAAGAAAAGTCTCTTTCCTCCAAGATGAAAAGTGTACTGAGCTTAGTAATTTCTAAATTCAGTAATTAATCAAATGATAGCAGTTATATGCATTTTATTTTGATTTTTTTCTATCTTAACCAATGACAAAATGTAATTCTAAAATCAGTTATTCTAAAACTGCTGTATTAATTTAATTTATATTTTAATGTTTTAACAGACTTATGTATGACCATATTCTAGCTGTAAAATCTATAATATTGAAAATATAGAAGCTGCAATGAATAATCGGTTTGTAAATCGATTATTTGATTTTTTTTTTAATATGGCAAATTAGTTCACAGCCTCGAGTGCCTTGCAATTTTACTTTACGATATACATTGACTGTGGTCAGTATCGTGGTCTATTAAGTGTCAGTATCTGCGTTACATCATGTCAGACAAGGGACACCATGTCAGGCCCATTACTCCCTCCACTGCCGAACATGGTGCAGCCGCAATGGCGGCCTTTTGACTTTTCTTCCCATTTTTGTTATATCTATTTATTTTTCTTATGGTTATAATTTTGTTTATAATTTTTTAGTTTAAATATATAGTTTAAGAATTTTAACATCATTTTGCGGTATATTTTTACTGACAATTTCTTCTTTATACTACTAAACTATAATGGGCGGCAACTGTACAATAAAGAAAGATGTCTTTCTAAGCGAACCACTGATTTTTCTTTTTTATAAATGATATTTGAGACCAAAAAAGATTGACATTTTGTTTTGGTCGTAGTCTCTCGTTTTTGAATAAGTTTTGCATTCCATAGCAAACCATAGATTATTTTTTTACTTGGATTATTTTATTGTTTTAATTTTTTTTTTCATTCAATACTTGGTTATTGTTAACTTAGACCTCCTAAACAGTTTTTTTTTCCATTCAGGATATATCTATATATTATCGCATAAAATATGTGGTTTAAAATACATATTCAAGTATTAAATATGTAATAAAGAGGATTAATAAAATTTTAATTTTAATAAAACATTATATCTACTATTAACCATATCGTTTATTTGGAAGAAGAGTGCCATATTACGAAAAATGTAGAATTTTACAAGAGAAGCGTTTGAAGTTTGCCTATTTAGGTTTATCGCTGTTCCCCAACTCATTGATGAAAAATCGAGTTGGACATTTTCTTAGTCAAAACTACTTTTTATTTTTTCCTGTAATTACCTTTTTTGTTTTTAGAAAAGTTAATCTTAATTTTTTGGCAGTTTTTCTTTAAAAACCATTGCTAGTTCCTTTAGAGTTTATGGATGATAAAGAGACATTTTTGAAAAAAAAATCTTTTTTATTAAACTATTAATTAAATTTGAAAATAAAAATCAACTCAAAATTTGTATTGAATGTTTTAAAGTAGGTACAAAATAATATTTTTTATTATGAATAATGATATTTTCTATAATCTATTCAGTCAGAAGTGAAATTGATACCTTTTGGCCTCCTAAATGGCACAATAATAATATTATTACAATATTATAAATAATTTATTATTATCTTTATCAAGACAGTCTTTATAAAGTTACTCTCTAATCACAGTTTGAAGGAAATCATTATGTTCGACTAATAAACTTATAATAGCTAAACTTGTGACATTTTTTATATTAAAAAATGTCAATGGAAGCTGTCAAAAGGTATTTAATGTTAGTTTTATTACTCTGGATGATAATTTAGCCAACATAAGTTTTTCAATATTTATTACAAAATTAAAGTTTTTCTTAAAATATCCTGGTTGTACTGTTGGATGATATATGATGGTGAGTTAGGTTGTAAGCGAATGAGGCGTTGGAGTGTGGGACTGGCGCTGTCAGCTGATGCTCTGGCTTTTGACAGGTCACTCTGACAGCTTCGACTGTTTAGATGTCTTGTGGCTTTATGTTTAGCTTCTGATCATTGTCTCATCAAGAGGACAAACGGATCTCATTGGGAGACGTATATTTTTTCAAATATAATATACGGAAAATCCTCATATTTTTATCTAACTTTGTTTAACTTAGTAACTAGATTTTTAAGCTAACTTTAAGTAGATTTTTAATACTCAGCAGAACACTTAATTATAAACTAGAGTTTTTTATATCTTTAAACCTATTAATATTTCTTCCTCTCTATCACTATATATATATATAAAAAAAAAATTATCATTCGGCTTATCAATTGCTGTAGAATTGCTGTACCTTTCTGTCGAATTGCTTGTTTTAGTTAGTCAATGCCAGGAGGGCAATGAGTGTATACATTTGATATGAGGTAGCTCCAAAGGAAAAAAAATGGTATTTTATGTACTTTCAGATGAAATTTTTTTGTTCACATACTTAGTTTGGATTTTCTGTCAGTCACTTTTGTCGCACCCTATAGTACCAGTAGAAAGAATCTAAAATCCAGATTTATCAAATTTTTTTTTTTCAATTGAAAAGAAAACAAGTAAAAATCATTACCTTTTTGCCAGCTGTCAACAATAATAACATTTTGTTTGTTATGTGATAAATTGTACATGTTAGATGTGACTTTTTTTTTGCAATTTTTATTCTTATTAGATTTTTTAAAACTTTTTAACCATATTATTATTTTATTTGTATATTTTTCCATTTCACTACAGCACAAAGAAATGATTTTTATATTTCCTTAATAACCCGTTGGGTATGTAACCAATATTCAGCAATTGAGACTGTTGCTATCACTTATTTAAAGTCTTATTAATATTTTAAAGGTGTTTTTAATGTAAAAATTATCCTTAATGCTTCAAGAGAAAATTGCCGCGACTGAAAAGTCATCCATGTTTTGTTCAGAAAATATTTTTAATCATATCTGATGTATTGTCTTGTACCAAGAATGCTTACCACCTATCTACCCGTTCAGAATAATATCTTCCGCAATAAAGGGTTATTCGAAGCAGTTTCAGCTGGATATATGCTCCAGATTCAAATATTCATCTTTATCTCACAGAGTTTAGGATAGAAGGGGAATATGGTATGAGATGAAATAAATCTTCAGCCTCCATCATTGATAGAAGGGCGAGCCTTTCTTGAAGGCCACCAAGAAGGGCCGTTATCTGATTTACGGTCTCTTGGAGACTCACATATTCCTCTCGAAAATATTGCTCTTTGTGCAGTGCATCCTGTACCTTCAATAGTGTTTGGAGGGCCCTAAGATGTAAGCTATTAAAGAAAGAGGTTTTCAATTGCTAAATATATACTCTTCTGAACAATAACATCCAATGTCCTACACATTCGTAATTTAGTGGCCGACGCATTTTTCTTTATTTTTAGTATTGAAGGCAGTAAACCTTTTCTTGTGCCGGATCACTCCAGAGGCCATTATTTTGTTGTTTTAATTATAATCCATAACGGACATTGCTGATTACAGATTAGTTAGGAGCGGTACTTATATCGAAGATGCTGATAAACATTTATAGGAGTATGGAAATTTAATTAGCCTTTCCTTAGGAATCATGATAAAAAAAATCCATCAACAAATAAATAGTGGACAACCAATCAGATATCCTAATGTGACATGCCATTTAAGTGTGCTTACTGTTACTTATAATTAGTTTCTGTTTTTTGTTTTTTTTCTATTATTATATTCTCTCGTTGCTTTTTCAAATATTGTGTATAAACATGAGAACAAAACAAAATCTTCCCATTTTATTTCTACTTGGACGGCCATCTGTTCATTCAATTTTTGTTGATTGAAAATCTTGTTTCGTTTTATTGCCTGGTCAAAAATATATGTGCCTAATTTGCTAAGTAAAAAAAATATATTTATTTTTTACGGAAGTTTAGCTTATAATTATCTTGAAAAATAACGTTTTTTTGTCTATTTTATTAATACATTTTTTCTTTTGCAGGTAAGAATATACTTTTACGTATAACAACTATTAACGAGTTGGACTTCATTGGTAATGTTACACATTTATAATATTTCATTTCAATTAATCGTTTGATATAATTATTGCGATTGTTTCATTAGATGATTTTACATAATGATATAAAACAAATCCTTATAATCATTGACTAAAATTAACTACTTAATTATCAAACATTTTTCCAATCTATTTTTTTTTTAATTACTGTGGTAAATTTAAAAAAAAATGCAAATAATTATAATTATCAACTATTCGAATAATTGATTTAAAAAATGAAAGAAGGAAGCGTATTTATATTATTTTTTTTTAAATTCTCTTTTATTAATATTATCTGTCCTAATTTGGTTTGTATATATTCTAATAAAGAAGCTATATACTACGTAATAATTTACTAATGAGAGGATGATTAAATTTTAAACCATAACATGAATAATTTTTTATTGATGGAGAAACAATTTTATTGAAATTAATTGTTATCTTTCTTTATGAAGCAGGTGAAAGCAATTATTCCACGAATGTTTAAAATTATATTTTTATTTTTATTCAATTTAGTATGGTATAGTCTGTTTTTAAGTTATTATAAAGGATCCTAGTCCTAATTAAAATCTCGAATATGATCCCAAAATAATTTTGGGGTCTGGGTTCATTAGGAGAGTAATTGGATAGTCTTCTAGCGAGATATTTTAAAAAGAAATTTAAGTATGAATTATGTTTTCATCTAAATTATGTTGCTGTTCATTTTTCCTCTTACTCATTTTGCTATTACTATAATCTCGTATTCGGACTGATTATTTATTAGTGTAATTTATGTATATTCTATGTATTTGCTATTTCTTAAAAGATTATTACTAAGCGTTGGATGTTGATATCGTAATATAAAATATATGTATCACAATGCTTGCCAGATTAATCTGGGTTTGGTAGGCACGGTGGAACATTATATACTTCGAAAGGACCTCTGCAGGGATTTTTTTTATACTAAACTTTTTTTCAAATTATGGTTTATGCTGCTCTTACAGGGTAGAAAAGGAAGAAACAAAAAATTAAAATCTAAGATTTTACGATTTACGATACCGAAAATCCAAAAATCCTAGTTTAAAAAATAAATATTACTTGTTTTGGAATCATTCATTATATATAACAAACAAAATAATATATCTAAATTCGGTCTTTGTATAATGTTTCCGAAAAACTTTTAATGTAGTTAAAAGTGTGTGATCATTTACAACGTTTTTTGATTGAACTTCAATTTATCTTATGACTTTACTAGCATTGGATGTTGAAATTTTAAATTAAAAACTGTTTTTTTTTTGTTTTTTTTTTAAACTACAGTTGGAAGGTCAGGTCGTCATGCGTCATTTTTCTTTTTCAATTTCCAAACGAATACATTTCCCTCTAACATGCCTCATTTTGAAGTATAGTTAGTTATTTATGTTTAAGGAATTATCACTACTTCCATGATGGCAACAGTTTTTTTTCTTTAGATGGGTACTTTTAATTATTATTTTTATTCCATGATCACTCTAGCATATAATACAGTTGAAATCTAACTAAATAATATCTAATTAAAAGCTATATTCCTGATTTATGATCTACATTTAAGATTTTATTACTTACTGCGATTTCGTTTATGCTTCTGAATTTTTTTTTTAATAATTCTTTTATTAAGCCTTACAAAAAGGCGGATATAAAGTAAATTAACATAAGAAAAAAATTATTAATTATTTTAGGGGTGTAGGCGATTCACAGTGCTGTAATTAGAAAATCAAATGGAATTTCGCATTCCGATTACTTCCTTCACCTCTTACAAAAAAAAAGAAAAAAAAAAAAAAATTTTGACATGCAATAAAAACCAATCAAAACTAAAACGCTGTGTTTGCAATTATAACCCGCCTTAGAAACATTTTGGGGAGAGGGGGAACAAGGAACAAGATAATAAAAGCAGTGCAAAAAAAACTACTAGGCACTCATATTATAGGTTCTTTCGTTTTTTACCCTCCCCCTCTCCCCAACCTCAATATTTTTTTCGAAAATAGGCTAGCTTCCCAAAGTTGGGTTTACCTTTTGAAAGCTGATGAAATGAAGCCAGTTATAGTAGAGAAATTTGGTACTTTATTGGAAAAAACGAGGTTTTCTGGGAATATCATTTAAATAATCATTTCTCGAAAACGGATGATGACCTTAAAATAATTATAACCTTTAAGTAAAGTACCACTTCCGGTGATCAAGCAGTGACCAAAAAGGGAGGTTCACAACTAGATTTTACAACAATCCTAAATACAAAATTTCAACTTTCTACGGCTAACCGTTTTTGAGTTATGCGAAATACGAACGTACGTACAGACGCCACGACGAAACTAGTCAAAATGGATTCAGGGATGGTCAAAATGGATATTTCCGTTGAAATCTGAAAACCGAAAATTTTCGCGAATACAATACTTCCTTTATTTCGTACAAGGAAGTAAAAAAAGCATCAGCTATTTCTTTGCCTATTTTTTTCAAGTCCCGATGTCCACAAGAGGGTAAAATGGCCCTAATCTAATTTCAATACGATATTGAGGCAATACCAGACAAGCCAGGACGTAATTGAACAGGAATTTAATGTCACAAAGTTGTCTATTATATATATTATATTTCCATCAGGGCTTTTCCTTAAGTTTTCTAGAACAGCTATTTCTATCGTGTGTATTTCAGTTTCGACACTAGAGCATGGTCCCATAGCAAGGGTTCTTCAACAAAGTTGGTCCAAATATATATGCCCTTAATTTTCCTTCCTTAACAGGTCCATCAAACTTAATGTTGAAAAGGATCTAAACAGTAAGATTAAGTAAGGTAGGATTTACTTTCAGAGTGGCACCCCTCGGCCCTTCACTTATAGAGAAACTGATCTTGAAGAACTGAAGAAGGCCAAGATAAAACTGACTTTGGTATATAGTCGAAAGGTGGCCTTCAATTATCAGTCAGGATGGAGGAGAGTCTAAGGTCCAATCCGCAGAGGGCCATATTTTACCTGACAGTTCTTATCTCACACCGGCTCGCTATCATTTATCTATCTGCTTCGCTGTTTATTTCATTCAGTGTGACCGTCGATCGCCCGCAATATATATTAGACCTTTTAGCGGTATCTATAGCATCGAGGAGACGATTTTGTTTGATAAAATATTGCTACAGGTATTAAGGGCACCAGCTCCCAAACCATTTAATATCGTATATATTCTGCAAACTAACAGGAAATCAGCAGAGGGTAAATTATTTATTTTGTTCCAGATTTCCGTAGAATATAAGATTGAAAATTTATAGTTTCATTAGCAAGGCGAAACTGATAATTATTAAGCTACAAATATTTCTAACTAAAACTACTATATTATTTATAGTTATTTTACATTTTCTTATTTAGTATTTTGGTGCTGCAAAAGATAAAAATGTCATGATATTCAAGGATGGTTAATGGATATCTTATCATAAATTTATTTATCACGAACCAAACCAATATTTCGTATTATAAAATTAAAACGTTAACTAAAACATTTGTTAATGAATACATATAAATACAAGATGTCCAAAAGAAAATGCCAATAATAAAGGGAGGAATAGTCAATCAAAAATGTAGCCCAGTGCCGCCAACCACACCTTCTTAACTCAATCCGTTTTCGAGAAATGATTATTTAAATGATATTCCCAGAAAACCTCGTTTTTTCCAATAAAGTACCAAATTTCTCTACTATAACTGGCTTCATTTCATCAGCTTTCAAAAGGTAAACCCAACTTTGGGAAGCTAGCCTATTTTCGAAAAAAATATTGAGGTTGGAGAGAGGGGGACGGTAAAAAACGAAAGAACCTATAATATGAGTACCTAGTAGTTTTTTTTGCACTGGTTTTATTATCTCGTTCCTTGTTCCCCCTCCCCCCAAAATGTTTCTAAGGCGGGTTATAATTGCAAACACAGCGTTTTAGTTTTGATTGGTTTTTATTGCATGTCAAAAAATTTTTTTTTTTTTTTTTTGTAAGAGGTGAAGGAAGTAATCGGAATGCGAAATTCCATTTGATTTTCTAATTACAGCACTGTGAATCGCCTACACCCCTAAAAATATCAATTTTTTTTCTTATGTTAATTTACTTTATATCCGCCTTTTTGTAAGGCTTAATAAACGAATTATTAAATAAAAAATTCAGAAGCATAAACGAAATCGCAGTAAGTAATAAAATCTTAAATGTAGATCATAAATCAGGAATATAGCTTTTAATTAGATATTATTTAGTTAGATTTCAACTGTATCATATGGTAGAGTGATCATGGAATAAAAACAAAAATTAAAAGGACCCATCTAAAGATTCAGCTCTATTTATTAGCTCTATTTTCAGCTCTAATTATTATTGACATTCGGTTATTTTGAAGGATTGATGAATAGAAGAACTATTTTTTTTTTAATGTTAGAAAATTAATTTATAATATTTGATTAGTTTGATTTTAAAATCTTTAATTATGAAATTACATATATTCCATTAAATAATTAAAGTTTTATTAATGTAATGTGCAAGGTAGTTAATTTTATCTATTAGTAACACTTAATAAGTTACAAATAGTATTATGTTATGGTAGATATAGTTGATTATCTGATTTTAGATTATTGTTTTATTATGGAGACACAACCCCTAAACGTCAACGCATTTGTAGAATAAGAAAATAAAGAATGATTGAAAGTCATCTTTTCCTCACCTATTAAAGGTTATTCCAAGCTTCCAAAATTTGAAAAATATTACATGTATTCCAACAATTGTTGTGAGAATCCAGCATATTTCAAACACCTTACAAAGGAGAACTTGAGAGTTCAGCATACCTTTCATACATGATTTACCATAAAGTACGTACTTTTTGAGTTATACGCAAATAAAATTTTCTTCTCGCTATAACTTTTTTCCCTGCATTTCCTCGGTGATGTAGTGTACTACATATATAAAATGGGCTCTATGGAGAATAATTTAGGCAAGTTTCATCAAAATTTAGTGAGATAAGTTGAATAAAACTATTTATGATAGATTATCCCATTTAGAAGCTTATTTGATGTTCAGTTAAAGTTGTTTTCTCTCATATCGATCTCCTGATTATTATTATTATTTCCTGATTATTAAACCGTGATGTTGTAAGTAACTGTCACATTTATTTGTTAATTTTTTGTATTTAAAACAAAGAAAATATAATAAATTAAGTCAACCCATTCGATAAATTTGTTGCTTGAAATATGTAATAATAATATTTATTTAAAAGTTTTTCTAATTATACTTTGAGGCAATTTAATAAAATTCTGTCAAAACCAGATTCCTTTTAGTTTCTTAAATTTTATTTCGTTTAAAGTATGGTCTAAAATATCACCGGTATTCATTGGCGGGATATACAAAAATGGCTAGGCTTCTATTAAAGGAGTTATACAATTTTCATGGCGTCATCCATTTTGCACTTGTAATTGAACCATTTAATTCCCAGTTTTTTTTTCCTGGTATTTAAGTAACTGTCAAAAATCCTTCAGATTTTTCACTCTTTACAACTTTTCTAATAATGTAGAATTCTAATTTCTTCATCATACAAATTAAACCATTTGAGATTTAATTAATTATAATTAAAAGGTTATTATGTATTTTTTATAATGGATGACTTACGAGTCGGTGCCTGTTTAAATGCTTCCCTTTACTTTGGGTTTCATTTGTCTCATTAGTATTATTATGTTTTATGAAGATAACATACAAATTTGAATTCCCGGTGACAACGAAACAAGCATTGCATTTATTAATTTAAAAATAACGTTTCATAAATTTTATATTATACTGAAAATGTTATTTATTTTGAAAGAACATTAAGTATCAGTTAAACATTTGAACTAAAATTTAGAATTACGTTTGTTTACATGTTTACATTTTAGTTAGAGAACGGAATCACATCTAAAATCAGAATGAGATCTGAATTTATATGTTAGTATTTCTCACCCTACTATAATAAAGGTGACTGTAATCTATAGAAACTAATGATGTGAAAAAAACATCCATGCTATGTATTACTATTTTTATTTTACATTATGTTAAAATTGTCGGTCAGTATTGAGTCCCGTGCAGCTTGGTTCTCTATCAGGAGTTTTAATTTGTTGTTAATTTTTTTTTTTAGCTAATGTAAATTTGTTTTTACTGGCATATTAACATTCTCAGTTTAATAAAAAAAAACTACATGGGAATAGTGAACTCAGTGGTTATGACAATCAACGCCACTGTAATTTTTAAAATTTGCTGATGTCAGCTGATGAAAAAAATTATACTGAATTGTTGATTGTCCTCGTTTTTTAAATACTAAACACAAGATAAAAAAAAATAATCATTGTGTAAGTGGAAGTTGTTATGTATTTGGTTTTCCGTTCATTCTGTTTTCGCTTTACAATATTTGTTTCTTATATATGATTTTGTTGTAGATGCTGAATGTAACTTCATAGCATGTTATTTCGTACCTTCTTATTTTCCTTTCTGTTACTTTTGACGAAAAGATGAAGTTAAATGGTGCTTTCAGTTTCCACGGATTCTAATTCTTATTTGTTGTTATAATTGGTTAGTTCAAAATTACATATATTCAGCTAAATTATCGATTTTTCGAATACTACATTAAAGAGTACCGAGTATTAACCTCAGTTAATACTATTACTTATCACTGATTATTAAAATTTTTGAGTATTTCTGATATAAAGTTGTTAAAATGAATATTTATAAAGTTAGCGATGTTCGTTGTGTATTCTGGTTTTGGAAAGGGGAAAGGTTTGGTAGAATAGCTGTTATAGATTCCCTGGGATTAAATGGCTCTAGCTTAAAGTATTAATTTAATGTGCATTTAAGACTACGTTTCCACCCTACATGTTTTTTAAGACATTAATTTTTTCCTGAAGTTTATTTTTCAATGGGATTAGTTTTGTTCTCTAAGTATGCGCCATGCATCTAAAGCTATGTGTACACTTGACAGTACAGTGACAGTGAGCCATCTGTTTCTGGCTGACTCTCTGAGTGTTATCCACTAGTAGTCCAGGTGCGATAGAAATAAATTGCCAATAGATTTTCTCAATGTAATAATTAGGAGAACTATAGTAGAAACAAATTGTATATGTTTTAGATAAAATCGCTATGTAGCAATATGGTGAAAAAAAATTCTTAAAGATGGCGAAAAGTGTTCTTTTTACGTTTAAGATGTGGAAAAAAAATGTCTGAGAAAGTTGCGAGAATTTATTTTTCCTGAAGTGCCAATGAAATTTATTGCTTTTTGTTAACTTATCGCCATGATTTAAAAATCGATGTAATTTTTTCTCTGATATCTTTACTGGATAGATTCAACGTGCAAGCACAACTTTCTCAAAATTACACACTGTTAGTTTTGGTACAAATGTCACCAAAATATTTCGTTTCAAAAAATTAAAATTGCTTATGAAGTTTACTGATTTTTAATGTTCGTAAAATGAACGAACTCAATATATTATTTCTCAAAAGTTTTTTTTTTTTTTCAAACAATTCAATATTGAATCGTCCTACTTTCCGTGACCTAATGTTACCCATTTAGGTTTACTTTACTTCTCACATTCTATTACTGTTAAACAATAATTAACACAGGTACTTTTCACTGATTTCAGTTTTCAACTCATATCCCACTCCCCAAATGCTTTTCAAGCGTTTAAATGGTAAAACAAGTATTCTTTGATGAAATCGGACTTAATCAACGTTTCGTTTCATTAGTAAGTACTGTATAGTTTTATCACTGGCCAATACCGTGCGAATTATTCCCACGGGCTAACTAGTCTTTTATTTATTTTTTTTAGTGCCCAACAATATTAAAGTCTGTCTAACAATTGAAAGTTAATTTAATCGAAATTCCGTTTGATCCAGATTTCCTTTTCAATTTTCCAGAAAAAAAATAACAAATTCTGAATTGCGAAATGATCCCTTTTAAGGTGATAAGGAGAGTCAGAGTGTATTTTAAGGAATTATATTTGCTGAGTTCTGTTTAATTTTCTTGGGCCTGGAAGATGCTGCTGGCAGACAAAGTTGGAAGAAGTTTTTTCGAAAGTTGGCTCCCCTCAGTGGATATGATAGTGCGGTTGTCGTCACGCCTAATGGTAACTATGACCTATCTACTCCTAATTTTCTGTCATTCTGTTCCCACCTAAGTTCTGCCCGCAGATTTCTCCGGCTTTGGTGTAATCTTCTCTGTAGCGTTATTTTTTGCTATTCTATTGCTTTTATTATTAGCATTAGGTTGGTTTACGTCTGACATTGATACTTATTAGCTTTGGCTAATATTGGGATCTGGTTAGTGATGGTAAAAAGAATTTAAAATACTTATGTTACCGATACACCCATAGAACATCGAAGTCTGTCATCCTTACTTGTTTCTCAGATACTGCTAAATATATATATATATATATATATATATATATATATATATATATATATATATATATATATATTCAAATTATTGGAAAAATCATTCTGTTTTCACTATTGATATAATTAATAATTTGCAATGTGTGTCGGCTTATTATTTTTAATATTCGTGTCCAATTAGTAACTTTTTAAAAGTACTATTTCCAATATAAAGTTTCCCTGTCACACTAATTTTGGTCAGAGAAAAATATGTAAAAGTCAGGAAATTTCTCTCAGCTACTTTGTCTGACACATTGTACAAAAAGACGTGGGAATGCTATGCATTCATTAAAAAGAGATCATCTTATTCTGGTGTCTTTTATATATATATATATATATATATATATATATATATATATATATATATATATATATATATATATATATATATATATATATTTTTTTTTTTTTTAAATAGCTGGTGTAAACCTAAATTCAGAGCATATTTAAATTATCGGTCAGAAGCAAACAAAAAAATAAATAAATAAAAGCTTTAGCATCATTTGCAATATGTGTGTACTCTTAATAATAATGCCCATGGTTATGTGGTTATGGAAAATGTAAATTTCTAAAATTAAATCGGTGTATAGATAACATCGAAAGTCAAACATCGGTGTTACCTCCTCATCGGTCTCAAATCATCGACGGCTTTAATGAAAAAATTGATGTTTCAAAAGCTTATTTAGTATTTAGATATGTTGAGTCATCCAAGCCATCTGGTTACTGTCTTAAATACAATATTCGATGAACTGGAAAAAAAAAATATCTGCTTGTAGTCGCTTCTTATGTTGCCTTCGTAAACGTTTCAACGGCAACATGGCTTTTACAAAACAGCTGCTGAATATTCTGTTAGTTTTCCAAACGTGACAAGCCCTCCCTGTTTTACGAGCGTGTTTGCTTTTAAAACATTCACCTCCGCACCTACAATATCTGGTTTTGACAGGATCAATACTTCAACCGAGATCTACTGAACGATATCATTGTTTTCTGATCCGAAACAGTGCTTTTGTTATTTGATATATATTACAAGTTATTTGTCGAGCTGGATATGGTCATAATTGATAAAAGAATCCTTCAACATGATTGAGCGCTTCCGTTCTAGCGATGAAATATTTGTTTAGATATTGAAGATTTATTTATTTCAGGCAGTTAAACGGCGCGTGACCTCTTGATAAGAATTTTACCCGGTTTTACTGAATGAATTGAAGAAAACACACACATATTTGCCTATATTTATTATATGTGGTAATTTTACAAGTCAACTATTTAGCCTTTTCTATAAATTTCTATTAATAATTTACTTTTATTTGCAAATAGGTTTATGATCTACTCATACTTACAAATTAGTGCGCCTTACTCGGCCAATAGCAAAAGTGATAACTTTTAAGTTTATGTTTTTATGTTGTAGTTCTTAAAAATAACATTTGCATATATATATATATATATATATATATATATATATATATATATATATATATAAGTTAAGGCCCGGAGTGCAGTAGTATTAGCCTTAATACCATATACGGCTGTAAACAACAGCCAGAATGTATAAAAAGCGAATTAAGAGCTGAATAAAGTTAGTCTTATTTCGGATACTGTGCGTGTCATTACTTAACCCTTTTTCCTTTTTTTTTGATTTTTGAAGCTGCCGACGCTTAACTGGTGCCGAAACCCGGGACGGAGCGTTCGTAAAAGATTTTTTTATTTTTTCTCTTAAAAGACGATACGGAAAAAAGGAAATAAGTAATGACCAGCGAAGGAGTGGTGAGACCGGCGGTCCTGAACGTGCAGAACGTTCCGCCATTGCCCCAAGACTCGCTAGCCGCGGCGCATGCAAATGCGCTGGAATGGATGAAGATTAGAGTGGCTACATCACGGGACCTGAGAAACGCCGTATCAGATCTGGAACGCTTCTCGGGGGACATAGGTGAGCTAAATCACTTTATAAAAGGAGGTGACCGCCTAATAGCACGAATCGAGGCCAAGCTAAGAGAAGATTTGGTAAACCCCGGAGACGCGGAAGCCCTGAAAGCGGCCCTGGTGTGTAGGGTCAAGCGCAGTATCTTGAACCAGATACAAGCGGATGAGGAGACACCATGGCCGGTAGTGAAGGACAGATTAAAGAAAGCATACGGCGGCGGCAGGTGGACACCAGAAGAAGATATCTTTCAACTCTTCAGGAAGGTAAAAACTCCCCAGCAGACGAAGGGACAGTACGCCGGAGCCCTGTTGGCTAAATTTAACCAGATTACGGAGAAGATGAGGGAGACGGTGAGTGCGGCCGAGACAGAAGGAAGGATGGGATTTGTGTCCACCATCCTAAAGGTTCAGTTAGCCAAAGAAACCGGGACTAAAGGTGGCCTCCCAGGAGACCGCTCATTCATGGAGTGTGCACAAGAAATGGTGGACAGCAGCGCAAGAGAGGAGGAGACCCGAATGGAAGTAGAAGAGGCGGGGTGGAGCAAGGTAAACTACGGGCGCCCAGGAAATACGCTGACGACCTGGAGAAAAAAGGGTCAGATTTACAGCAACCCGGAGAGAGTAGCAGGACCGGGGAAAAGGATGAGTCAAAGCAGACCCCAGACCAGGACGAGAGGAGGAGACAACAGGAAATGCCATGGATGTGGAAAGAGCGGACATTTGGTAGCGCAGTGCCCACGTACCAGGTGTTTCGAATGCGGGACTGAGGGACATATCGCAAGACATTGCCCGTATCTTTACCAGAGAAAGGAGCCACCAAGAGCTGAACCAATGGAGGTGAACGCTCAGAGAGTAAGGAGGAGAGACGACTCGTTAAGAAGGAGCGCATCATCACGAGAGCCGTCTGAAGCATCGGGCTCATCCGAGTCGGAAGAAGAGTCGGGCGGGCCAGAAGGCAGACGAACCGAAGGAACCAGAGGCGGCCGGAAGAACGGAGGAAGCAGACGATGGAGAGCAGAGGAGGCGATCTGAGGGGAGTGCCAGCAGAGAGGCGACCGTCTGTTAGTAAGTCAGAATATTGCAAAGGAGGCTTGCTGGTTGCCTATCATACGAGTAGCCGAAGGAGTAAGGTGCCTGGTGGACACGGGAAGCTCCAACACCATCATGACCCGAAGAGCGCTGGAGAGGCTGTGTGGAGGAGAGAGGGCACCCCAGACGCAGGTATGTACTTGTAAACTAATCACCCTGGGTGGCCCATGTAAAGTAGAAGGGGAAGCGGAGTTGGGACTAAACAGATGGGGAGTTAAAGGCGGCACATTAGCGGTGCATATAGTAGGGAGTATGCCCCGGGAATACCAGGGGATTATTGGCTGTGATCTGCTGGGGAGAGTAGGCGCGCGGGTTAGGATCCGCAAGGGAAAATGGTACATGAGGATAGGAACGAGAAGTTACGATTGCCAGAAGCGTATAAAAGACGGTAGAGCACGGATAGGAGCAATTAGTCATGAGGAGGATTGGAAGCAGGCGATTAGGAGGGAGTTCAGGGACATCTTCTTCAGGGAGGGAGATACACTCGGGGTAACGGGGCGAACTATTCACGAAATACCGTTGAAACAGGAGAGGATCACCTACATAAAAGAAAGACGGTACCCACAAGCACTACGCCAACATATTCGGGAAGAATTATCTAGTCTAAAGAGGCAGGGGATAATTGTTGACAGTACATCGCCGTATAATAGCCCGCTGTGGGCGGTGAAGAAAAAGAGTGCACCGGGAGTAGATGGGGAAAAATACCGGGTGGTAATAGACTACCGGAAATTAAATGAAAATACGCTGGACGAGAAATATCCGATTCCCAGGTTTGAAGACATTCTGGACAGACTGAGTGGGGCGACGATATTTAGTACGCTAGATTTGAAGGCGGGATACCACCAAATACGAATGCACCCCAGGGACCAGCATAAAACGGCATTTACTTTTGAGAGGGGGCATTACGAATTCACGCGGATGCCCTTCGGATTGAAGAACGCCCCGATAACGTTCCAACGCCTTATGGACGAATTCTTAAGGGGAATAGACGAAACAATATGCCAGGTGTACATGGACGACCTCTTAGTGTTCAGTAAATCGGAAGCCGAACACGCGAGGCACCTTCGTAGCGTGTTTGAACGAGTGCGCCAGTTTGGTCTAAAATTATCGAATGAAAAATCACTTTTAGGGCAGGATCAAATCAAATTTTTAGGCCACACGATTACGAGTGAAGGAGTCAAACCAGACACAGACAAAGTAGAGGCTATTCGGAAAATGGCGGTTCCGCGGGATGTAAAAGGAATTCGCAGGCTACTGGGGACACTCAATTACTACAGACGATTTGTGCCGGAAATGGCGGAGTACCTCGTCCCCCTCAATAGAGTGCTGAAAAAGGGAGCAAAGGTAATAGTGACGCCGCTAATGGAAAGTAACATCCGTAAATGTATGCAGCGGTTACAAGAGGAGCCGGTATTGGCATTTCCGGACTTTAGCAAGACCTTTAATGTCACTACAGACGCGAGCGAATACGCGTTAGGGGCCGTGTTATCCCAGGAAGCAGACGGTGGTGAACGCCCGGTAGCATACGCAAGCAGACGCCTTACGGACGCGGAGACTAGATACAGCGCCTTGGAACGGGAGTTGCTAGGAATTGTGTGGGCCGTGGACCACTTTAGACCCTACGTATTCGGGCGGCGATTCCGCGTACATACCGATCACAGGCCTCTGCAATGGGTGGGGACGCTGAAGGAATCCTCGGCGAGGGTTACGCGTTGGAAAGAGCTCCTGGCCCAATATAATATGGAAATCGTGTATAAGCCCGGTAAAGATAATGTAGTCGCTGACTGGTTGTCTTGGGCCATCATGATAAATGCCATAGAGGAGGAGGGTGGAGGACCATCGAGGGACGTGCGTCAATTTTTGACGGAATGGACACCTGAAAGAGAAGGAGAACAGGGCTCGCGAGAACTAGACGAAGAGGAAGAATCCCCAGGAGAGACGAGCTCGATCGAGGAAAGACCGGTGGAGATGGAAGAGATAGAAGAGTTGATCAACGACAAGAGGCGGCAAATAATCTGGAAAACCAGAACTTCGGGCCTCATGAAAGTAGAATACTCTCGATACGGACGCAGCAAGATCAACTCCATTTGGTCGCAACCAGGGGCGAGAGAGGACCAGATTAGCAGGGCCCTGAAGGACGCGTCAAAACCAGGGGTGATCTACCATATCTACGTGGGAAACGCAACGATCTGGGAGAAGATTAAAAAATTATGGCGGTCTGAACAAATCGGTATGGATCGGACTTTCATCCGCTGTAAGCTAATGGTAGAGACCGTGAGAGACGAAGAACGCCAGAAAGAGCTGACGCTCGCGTATCACCAGGGCAAGACAAATCACCGCGGGGTGACCGAAACGTTGCGGGCATTACGGCGTAAGTATTTTTGGTGGGGAATGAAGAAGTCCATCACAGAGACCATCGGAGCATGTTCCATATGTCTCACCACCAAATACGATAGACATCCCCCAAAAGGTAGACAGGAGGAGACGCCGACTGCAGATGCGCCGTTAGGAGACCTACAAGTGGATACATTCACCTGGAGAGGGTACAAGTGGGTCACGATCATCGATCTCTTCAGTAAAGTGGCGATGGCGCAAGAGATCCAAGAACGATCAGCGGAAGCGGTAATGAGAGCTCTCCAGACGTGGTTCCAATTCTACGGGGTGCCAGAGCGAATATCGTCTGACGGAGGGAGAGAGTTCGACAATGCTCAGCTTAGGGAAGAAATGAAAAAACTCGACGTAGTGTGGCACCTTAATACACCAGGACACCCTAAAAGTAGAGGGAGCATAGAAAGGCTGCACAGCACTCTGAGTGACCACTTGAGGGTGTACCAGGTAGAACAAGGGCTAGAACCGGATACGGCGATGAGGAAAGCGATAGTGGCATACAACCACTCCATACACACGGTAACAGGGTTCTCGCCGTTCGAGATAATTTTCGGGTTAAGGGAACGGCGCAGGGATTACGGAGGGACGACGGGTAACGAGGAAATTGCGGAAGACCTGTTAATTAACAGAATTGAATTAGGGAAACGGTGGGAGAAAGTTCGAACGAAAATTGAGAAGGAGAAGCGCGGTAGGGTAGCGCGGGAAAATCTTCGTGTAAAGGACGTGATGGGGGCGATAAGAATCGGGTCCATCGTTTATCGGAAGATAATTTCCAATAGGGGAAAGGAGCCGCTGCGATACGAGGGGCCATTCAGGGTGATTATAATTAGGGAACATAACACTGTCACCATTGAAAGTGTCAGTGAACCTAAAAAGAGAAGGACAGTTCATATCGAGCAGTTAAAGCTGCCAATAGTAGAGTCAGAGCAACCGTAACGAGCTGGAGTGCCCCCGTCTCAGCGCACAGAACCATTGTACACAGGAATATGTACAATAGCGAATTTGGAGTCCAGAAGAGTTATATTTTATTTGTTCTTTAGGTTGCACGGAAAAATTTTTAGTTTGTATAGTTATTTTTTTTTATTTTTTTGTGTATGGCTATTGTTTTTTTTTCGTTTTGTGCGTTATTCTTTTGCATTTACTATTTATGGACATAGTGTTAAAATGTGAGTGCAGTGATTATAGAGAACAGGGAAGTGTAAATATAGTCATAGTTAGTAAGTTTGGATTGTAAGGTATTGACGGCTGAATACTATGCACTTCGTTCCTATGTATTTGTAAAGTTTACGAAATGTTCGTAAACTGGCAGGGGGGAGTTAAGGCCCGGAGTGCAGTAGTATTAGCCTTAATACCATATACGGCTGTAAACAACAGCCAGAATGTATAAAAGGCGAATTAAGAGCTGAATAAAGTTAGTCTTATTTCGGATACTGTGCGTGTCATTACTTAACCCTTTTTCCTTTTTTTTTGATTTTTGAAGCTGCCGACGCTTAACTTATATATATATATATATATATATATATATATATATATATATATATATATATATATATATATATATATTATATAACATATAACATTTACCCTCAGATGAAATATTTGCCCTCCGATTATATCGAAAATAACCAAATTCCTCCGATGGATACCTTACTCTACCCCTTGGGCTTACCTTCGACAGAAGGATTGTATGGGACCCGTTCGTTAAAATAAAATGACAGACCATCTGGCTATTGTCTTAAATACAATATTCGATTAACCGAAAAAAAAAATCTGCTTTTAGGTGTAAATTAATATTTTAAGAGAGAGAGAGGAAAAAAATATTGAATCCAATATTATTGAGATTGTTGTTGTATATTATTACGAAAATTAAAATTTTTCTTTGAAATTTTCATTATAATAAGTCCTATTTGACAGAATGGTATATATAGGAATAACTCAATTTCAAGTTTTATTCCTTCTTTTTTTTTTTTGGCGATACACTACCTCACTTGTTACTGATGAGATTCAGTGCTGCGGATGCTATTCTAGTCGCCGGAGGAGCTTTAGAATTGATACGCTTATTAGAGGTTCCACGATCACCGCAAGCCTATATTCAAAGGCATGTTCGAATTTCATTACACGTCCAACCTGTGCAATAATGAAACTTGATTTGCACCCTATCGATTTCGAGACCGCTTAGCTAACCCCTATCTAATGGTTTAAATTACGGTTGATAAAATTTATTTTGTTATAATAATGATACAAAATACTCAGATAATTGGAATTATTATTTTAAAATGAATATTTTTAGATTTTTTATTTTTTCCCTAAATTATTATAATTTTTTAAATTTTAATCAGAAAATATTCAACCTATTTTATTAAGATGCCTGCTGATAATACTAGACTAATCTTCTTCGTAATAATTGTCACTTATAAGTTCTGATGTAATTTCATTTGCTCAAACTTTGTCTTAATTACAAATTTTACAGACACACACATATATATATATATATATATATATATATATATATATATATATATATATATATATATAAGCTAGTAAATCTTTGTGTTATATTTAAACTTATCACTTTGGTCTAATAATTAGTTGTAGAAAAATAAATACTTATTTAGTTTTATTAGGAATTGATATACCAACATGCGGATGTCAACTAACTATTTAATTTTAGTTGACATCCGCATGATGGTATAGAAGGATCAATCTAATTAGTGATTGATAAATTATTTGCCACTTCTGTGAATTTGTTTTATTGAAAACCAGTTTCGAATGTTATGCATTCATCCTCAGTTCTAAAAACACACAAACGATTCAAAAATAAGCAATTCAAAATATAGTTTGGTATAATGATATACCAAACTATATTTTGAATTGCTTATTTTTGAATTTTTTGTGTGTTTTTAGAACTGAGGATGAATGCATAACATTCGAAACTGGTTTTCAATAAAACAAATTCATAGAAGTGGCAAATAATTTATCAATCCCTATTTAGTTTTAATTTATTTTGAGTTGAAAACTCTATTTGTTAACTCTATTTTGAGTTAAAAAAATCCATAGATGGTGTAAACATACTTCCTTTTTTATTACCGAATAAATAAAAGTTCTTTAAATCCGTTTTTATATCTACTTTCTTACAAATTTTACTCCATACATTAGATAGCCCTTAAGTTGTTATATATATATATATATATACGAAAGGTACGAACCGTACATTTCGATTTTGCCGTATGCGACGACCAATTTTTAATCATGTTCTTTCCTTTTGCATGTCATTATAATTATATAAAGATTAAACTTTACGTTTATAAAGATACTATTTTTACTACTTGCAAATGTTTTAAATTTTTCGAATTTCACATAACTATGGGTACTTTAATTATAATAAGTGTTTATTACGGTTTTTAATAATGTCTCTCTACTCGCTAATATAATATCGTCTGTTCCGATTTAATAACGAGGTTTAATGTTAAATCCGACTATTTCTAAAATTAGAACGTTTTGAAGTGCCTCTATCCTCGCCAAAGCTAGTATTATTTTAAGAACGTTAGAATATATGTATACATTTTCCCCGGTGATAAAAATAAAAATTTTAAGGCTAAACAAATGTTCAATAATAGAAGCACATATACAAAAAATCGCACATTTTTTTTATGTACTTTTAAATTCCTTCTCACTAAAATACTCTGAAAATTCGTAATACCCATTCGTATGGTATTACAAATGTTCAGTGCGTTTTCATGAAGACGAATTAAAAATGTCAAAAATAAAACTTTTAATAAGATTTTCCAATAATTTCAGAATTTCGAGTTGCCCCTTTAATCTACGACAGGTTCGAATCATATAATTTTTTGTAACATGTGCGTGATAGACTGCAAATTGAGGAAGGCTTTATCAAATCAAGCTACGGATCCATAAGAACGGAGCAGTAACCATAAATAAATTGAAGTCAGTTGCGAGAACTTACTGAATTATCTATACTACCAATAGTTTATTTTTTTTTCGAAAATCGCCAGCAAGCGACTATGGCTTATCCATAACTGAGAGATTGTAGGAATGGGGAGGGGAGAGAGCTAACCTATTATCCATATTATTTATTTATTTATATGCCATAGATTAGGAAAAATAAATTATAACAATCAGATACGTATGAGCTCTTTAATCATTAGATGAGTCATTCCACACCAAATCCAATGGTAACTTGCAATAGTCAATCATATATTATTTCAGATAGATTTAATACATACAAAAGAGGAAGGGGTTTATTAAGGATATCACATTTGTTGACATGGCTGACAAGGGACCGTGACAAGGAAGTAAAAAAATAACTTACTGGGTTATAAACCCTATTTCATATTTGTAACTTTATGGATCATAAACCCACATGATAACGATAGTAATAAAAAATGGATAAATATGAAAGAATTGTATAATTTATTTAAAGAGAAACGAAGAAATATTTTTCCAGTTTGAAAACAAATTTCCGGAAATAAGTGTTGTAATAGGTATATAACAACACTTTTGTAGTTTCTAACGGCAGTTACAAACTACAAAATGTTTAAAATATATTACACATCATATAAAGTCATAGAATATAGAAAATAATGAAGAATGACAAAAAAAACAAAAAAAAAAAACGCATAAACTCAAGTGATTGTTGTAGATAATAATTTCTGTTGTTATATTATTTTATGGTAATTAAATGTTTTCATGGAAACTAACTGGAATTTTCATAGAAATTAAATGTAAACTTTTAGAATTTATTTCACATAATGAGGTAGTAAGTGAAAGTTGTGTGATGCACGCACCAGATTTTTACAATGGTTTTAATTGTATTATTATTCAAGTTAGGTCTCGTATTGTAATTTAGACATTAAAATTTATTGAAGTAAACGATATTTATATTTAGATTTTTTCTTCAATTTTATAAAAATTGTTTCGATCCCATGTTTATTATTTATTAACAAAGCAAATCAAGAATGGTTCGCTGCTGATGTCTTTCATTTCAATAATCTTGAGTTATTGATTAATAACCTTATATTTGATGGATTCTCCCCAAGTAATATATTATTTATTAGTTTCAATATTTTCGTAAATTGTTAGAAATTTAAATTTGTTTAGGACTTGGCATGAAATAAACATTAGTGAATTTAAATGAGGAGTTTATTTTTATCAAAAGTCAATATATTAACTTTTGGCAAATTAACACAAAACAATTATTAGCTGGGCATATCAAAGAGATAAGGCATATTTATATTGAAAATGTTGAATTCTAACTCCTATCTGACAGGGAAAAATTTAAGATTTGAAATTAACTGAATAATTTTTAGGTGTGAAATATTAATTTGTCAAAAAGAAAATCTGTTTTAGAGAAGTTGATTTATTAACTTTTGATAGAAAACTCCTCAAATATTATCTTAAAATCTTCATATTTATAAATATATGTTTTAAATGGCATTTTTTTTTCTCTTTATTTGAACTAGAAAGTAATCGTTTTGTTGCTGTCCAGTGGATACAAGCTACCATTTGTGGCATTTGGCTAGGTTTTCTTCGACTTTTTTTAGTAAAAGGTTTGGTCCTTTCGCAGTTTTTTAGACTATTGTTAATGTCATGTCTTCTGGAATGTTTTTTGTGACTTCCCTTTTGTCGAACAAGAAGGATGCTCAGCGAAACCAAGGCTACCTCCATCAGGTTAGCACGCTGAGGAGGAGCGTCCTCAGAGAGCTATTTCTTCTCAGATGTTCCCCTGGCGATTGAATGAGCACCAGTCCCAACTCTACCCTAGGAAAGGTAGACCCCTACTCAATCCCTTCACCCCAATTTATTGCTCGATTTGAAAATAGTGTCAAGAAAAATTAAATATTTAGGAAAAATTAAAAGGAATGATAAAAAGTTAAATTTTCATTTAACAATCTTTTTGAGATATACGTATATATATATATATATATATATATATATATATATATATATATATATATATATATATATATAAATATAAAATTTAGGGAAGTGCCAATCTAGTTTTGTACACCATACAAGTGGTTGACACTCTCCTTAAATTCCTCAATTTTTGCAGTTTAGGAGATGAAACTTGGTGGAGCACAACTGCGTCGACTGAAGTTTCTTTGGGCTCATATTCATCTTGAGGCGTGTTCCACCAATTTTCATCTCTAATTTAAAAAAATTGCGGATTTTAAGGGGAGCGTCTATCGTCTGGAAAACATTAAACTTTTAGTTTTAATTTTTATATTTACGATTGTATTTTGTGTTTTAAATCATTGCCATATTCCTGTTTAAAACATTATCTAGAATGTTGAGGAGGTTCAATTTGGAAAAAACGCAACGTCATGTATCTTGGATGAAAACCACGTCCTGTACCATTGATCCATGATCATAGGTTCATTATATTATAATTGTTTTATTATGTATTTGTTATCCCCACTTTTACTACGTCAGTAAAAGTAGGTAAAGCAACGTAGTAAAAGTGAGTCAAACAGAAATCCTATTTATCTGGAGTCACTGAAATAGAAAAAAAAATTACGTTATACTTCAATGGAATTTCATTTCTTTTTGTAATGAAAAATAACATACACATTTCTGTAGAAAAATATTCTTTTTAGTACGTATTAACTGCCTTATAAGTACAAGATGTTAATGCATTTAGCACTACAGTAAGTTTTAATTTTTATTTTCTTGTTCGAATTGTATGTTATATTATAAATTTCATTAACTGTTAATTATCCACTACAAAGATTTATAACATTGTTGGTAATTCCTAATATTGTTTTACATTTTCCCGTAACAGAAATGATAGAGCGCGCTGGTTTCGATAGCAGACCTCTTCAATTAGAGACCTCACGTATCAAATTGACACGGACACTAGCGACTAGTGACAGTTTCGACTAACCTCGTTTCCTTCCCCTCTGTTCCTCTCTTACATCGGATCGCCCGTCATTTCTCCCTACGTCATTACATTATTCATCCACGGTTGGCGGTTATAATTCGGTGAGGTTGTAATCCTGCGGTTGCTGTATTGTGTTCATTGGTTTACTTATTTTATTACATATGTCTGTTAGGTACCCTAAACAGAAATACATTTTGTTTTCTTTATCTGTCTTTTGGTGGTTTTACCTCTGCTCTCGAATGCTGGATACTGTTAGATTCTTCATGACCCTAAGAATCGCATCCATTAAGGGTAAACCGGGTACGGCGTGAATTCTAGCTTCATGAGGATAACTGAGTTATTGGAGTGAAGAGTAATGGCCTGTTCTAAATAAGCAGTCGGTAATGCTAGGAATAATGTATGGCTGACCAGCGCATAACTCTATGCCACAAACCGGGCTAGCCGTTTTGGGAGGCTATCTCGACTGCATTATGGAGTTGATCTTATTTTTTCATTTATTTTTAGCGACATACTTAATAATTATGGGAACCTTCTATTAATGCACTGTATAAATGAGCTTTTTTTTTTTTACATTAAGTGCATTCCAATAGTTTAATCAAATTCATGACTTAGGATTGAATCACTTTATTCATTCATTTCGGAAATATTCAATTCGGCTGTTTCGGAAATACTCGTACGTCGATACGTGTCGACCAGTAACATATACAAAATATGTTTATAAAACTATATGTAGGGAACAATATGTGCAGTATATATATATATATATGTATGCATATATATATGTGCAGTATATGCGTATACACATATACATACAAACTATGTGTGTATATAAATGATGTGTGAATAAGCACACATATATATATATATATATATATATATAATTTTAACACACACATTATACATATTCCGAAAATTATTTTATTTATTCGAACCGGGTTAAAGTGGGTTCTGACCATTAACAAACATATTGGCCATTTTCTGGCTATTAAAGGATTAAAGATTTATTCCTTTCACATAAGGGTATAAATTAATGTAAATTCCAGAGAAGTTAAATGAAGCCTTGTTTAGTTGACTTCCGCACGATGGTGTAGAAGGATCAATCTAATTAAATTTATAAATCATTTGCCATTTCTATTTATATTTTTTTTTATTGAAAACTAGTTTCGATACATTCATCTTCAGTTCTAAAAACACAAAAAAATTCAAAATACAGTTCTATATTATTCCAAGTTGTATAATATCAATAATTCCAAATTGTATTTTGAATGGCTTATTTTTTAATTTTTGTGTGTTTTTAGAACTGAAGATGAATATATAACATTCGAAACTAGTTTTCAATAAAAACAAAATTACAGAAGTGGCAATTAATTTATCAATCCCTAAAGGCTTGTTTGTTAGTATCAAACATTTAGTGTGTAAATTCAACTTTTTTTAAGACAACAGAAACAAGATTTCTCTTTTGAAATTTTCTAATAAAACCGTTTTACGTTTGTTCATTTATGGTAGATCCTACTACTTAATAATTATTCTAAGTCTATTAGCATTAAAATAGTAAAAATAACCTAATGTAATTACTTCTTACATCCTAAAATATCGTTTTTTGTAAATCAGTTCTGAATGAAATATCCAGGATGAGGTCCATAATATTAAGAATAAAGTAAATGCTTGAGTATTTAACTAATGTTAAAAAAAAAAATTATCCATTTTGCAATTATTTTGAGATTATTTTAGCTTAGATCCTCATTACTTTATTTTAATTATATACTCTCTTTAACCTATTATAATGATATTTTAATTTATAATTTCTAAGCAAGACAAAAATAAATCTATGAGAACTAGGACTTCATTGATTAGTGAATTTAAGTCCACTTATTTCGGCTTCTTATTATTTTATATTTTATCATAGAAAACATAAGTCAATTAGATGAAAGTGTTGTTTTTTGAGCCGTATGAAATTAATTTTCTCAATTTAAAATTAGGATACATTAAAAAAAAAATAATAATAATGAATTTTGGAATCAATAAAAGCAATTTTTGGATTTAGGAAATTTTTCTTATCAGTGAACTTTCACACCCAGAAAAATAATTTTTTTTTTCTAAATGAGGCATTTTTTTAAAAGCTACCGGAAAATAAAATCATCTCCAATGTTCTGTATTTATTTATTTTTGAATATTTCTTGCCTTACCTTATCTCGGGCACCAGCTTAAAAGCCTTACGTTTCTTAAGTTGTATTAAATAACTGACCAGTTGACATTTTTTCAACTCAGGCATCATAATAACCAAAACGTTTCAGCTCTCATATTATTTAATAAAAACCTTATTAAATAATCTTTCAGTGCTGGATTCTACATCATTGGTATGATAATATCCAGTATAGACTAGACTGGCGGAGAAAGCACATCACAGCCATTCAAATTAGACTAAATAATTAAGAAGGTTATATATAGATAGGTGATTGGCAATGTCGGAAAAAATAAAATTACAGTTCATTATACTAGGAATGCCATTTTAATTATATATCATTTTGTAATCTTATCATTAATAGCAAATAACCAAAATAAGAGCCTTTATTGAAAATTCATCCTTAATCAATTCAAGCATTGACCATTTCTTCAATTTTCTCTGCTCTGAGACTACCGGTTCCGTTACGCTTTCACCTAACGGTTCCATTGCTCCGAAAATTATTTCAAATATATCTATCTATTCAGACGGTTCTGGTGGTTTTGATTTTCTATCAATAGAGAATATATATACTAATTACTCTTAAAATAATTAATTTTATGTCAAGCCGACGTGTGCCAATTGTGGCACACAATATTCAAGGCAATAGAACATACCCAAGTGAGGTAGTAACCTACCTTGGTGTGCGGTTCGGTAGAAGATTTAATGTTACACCTCACTTGGATTACTTGTGGAATAGGGTGGCCCTAGCCCTCAATGGACTAAGTCGTATTGTATGCGCTTTCCGGGGCCTCAGATTCCCTACAACTATGACTATTTATAATGGAGTAGTGCTAAGAATCCTGAGGTACGCATCTCCAGCGTGGAATCGAAATCTCTCGCACCAATAGAAGAAACGGTTGGCGACAATACAGAGAAAGACTGCTGCGTGTGTCCAAAGCAAGTAGGTAATGCTTCCGAACCCCGTATTGCCAAGAGGCAAAGTAGATTGAAAAATAAATATATTTTTTTAAAATAATTAATTTAAAAAATAAATATAAATAAACTAACTCATCGCAGTATAATTTTAATTTTAATGAGATGAAGGTTTATTTAGTAACATAGAACTGGGCGTAGCAGAGAATAAAGAAACCAAGAAGAGAAAATTCTATCTAGTCTTTTTTCTTTGTCTAAATTGGGTTTATCTAAACGGTTGCAATAAAAATAAAATTCTGTATAAACGTCTAGCTAAGAACACTTAAGAAAATATATTGTGCATTTCATTTACATTTACAATCGCATTGTATAATTTACAGATCAATTAGATTTTGCGATTCAAATTTTCTATTGACTATCTAAAAGACTGTTATATCAATGAACTCTAACTTGGCGGAACTTATTTTTCGGTTGCGGAATAACTAAGACGATCTTCTCTATTTTGTTTAGTTTTATCATTTTGATTAGAAGTGTTGTTAATCGATTTGAGATTAAATTGATTCCTTACCTGTATCTGAAGATGCAATGGAAGTTAAGGAAGATTATTTAATCGATAGGATGAGAAGAAACTTCTAGAATGTTTTATTGGTTCGAAGTTGGGTTTTTGTGGCCAAAAAAGCCTATCAATTAGTACGTTCGGAACAATCGGAGGTATTCTGCCCCAAGGTTTGCCAAATTAGAGGCATTTTTCAGCCGGCCCTGGTCGTGTTTTAGCTGCAGAATACCTGTCGGCGGTTTACCGACCCTTTGTTGATCCTCACTATCCTTGCTGGGTAGTTCCTTCCTTTTCGGATATGGATATATATAAATAGGCTGTTCCAGGAGGAAATGTCAGTAATTGAGGTCAGTAATTGTCCATCAATGTAGATCAGTGCCGCTGATCGCACGTTCTTATCTCAATCCGTTTTTAAGGTGTTTTCTTAAATGGTTTTCCAAAAAAACAACGTATTTTCCAATAAAAGTTCAAATTTCTCTGATGTAACTGAACATTTCTCACCTATTGTTACCATTTTTGGAATTGCGACGAATTTTCTGTATTATGGCAACCGATTTGTAGAAATATTGCTTCGTAAGGCAATATCAGCAGCAAAGGAAAGAATTTTATTAAAGGGCAAAATATAACTTCCAGTTGTAATTTACTTCTTTATTCTTTCAACGTTTCGGGGAATATTTCGTCATCATCAGAACTTTCATCACTAAAATTAACAATTGTTATATCTATCGACCTTTTATAATTTACACATTTTCCAATTTAACATAAACATAAGGAATATTAATTGTTTAATTGTTATCTATAATTTAACAATACCTTCACTGTTTTTTCCTTTCCCATTGCCCATAATTAAAATTTTTTTTACATATATTTTTTATACATGTTGCTGGGGGGTCTAAGAGCTACTAACTAACATTAGCTGAAATAGATACTTTTTAACTTTTGTACTCATCCTATATTTATCTCTATATTAGTCAAATTGTTTATTGTTTAGATTTTTAATTAGTTTTCTATTTAAAGCTATTAAATGATTTCTTCATATATGGTATATGTAAATTTAGAAAAAAAAACAAAAATAAATAAATTAATCCTTTGTTAATTTAAATATATGACTATTAGTTTTTATTATTTTTAATTTTATTTTTGTTAATAATGTCTGCATAATGTGTACCTAAATGTTTTGCATCTGTTTTATAATTAACTATGGTTTTGCTGTTTTTTGTAATATGAATGGCTTATAGTAATTTTCTATTCTTCGTTATGTGTAATCCAGTATTTTCGGGTTTTCAAAATCAAATTTATGTCGCATTTTTATACTATGCAAAGTAAGTGCGGTTGTATTAATATTCTTTACATTATTGCAATTAGATTTATGTTGTGCTACTCTGGTTTTTAATTTTTTAGAAGTCTCACCAATGTATGTCCCTTGGCAATCCAGACAATCTATTTTATATATAATATTTTTTTTTATCTAATGATTTTATTTCATCTTTCATATCACTCATAAATTTATATAACTTGTTATGATTATACATTCCTAAACCTATTTCTGTCAGACCGTATGTTTTGAAATTTTTTGAATTTTATCCGTTAATCCTGGTATATATGACATTTTGTAATAAGTTCTATTGCATTGTTTTGAAGATAGTTTGTCCTTTTTTTGATTTATTTCTGTTCCTTTATTTATATTATTTCCTTTAAAATATTGTGTGATTACTTTTTGTGTGGTTTTTATTGGTATTTTCTTAGTTATAATTGCTAATTTTTCTGTTTATTCTTTATTCAGGTCTTCATTGCCGTCCTCATCCGTCTCTTGCTTATTATTATCCCTCTGATTAAACCATAATTTATTTATTAATTTTATCGGGTAAAAATTTTGAAACTGTGTAAATTATAAAATGTTGATAGATGTAATAATTGTTAATTTTAGTGGTGAAAGTTCTGATGATGGGGAAATATTCTCCGAAACGTTAAAAGAATAAAAAAGTAAATTACAACTGGAAGTTATATTTTGCCCTTTAATAAAATAATTACTGGAACTTCCTAAGAAATTATAAGAAAGAAGACAAAGGAAACAAGTAATAACGAATAATTTTCAAATATGCTCGGTTGAATATCACGGAATGAAGGCCAAAATACTTTAGCAGACTGCTACTACGAGTACGTAGTATTTGTTTTGTTCGGGTTTTATCACCTCGTGTCTTGGTTTTCTCCCATTTTTTCTATAGTGGAATACTACTACTGACTTATCATTACTATTGTTTGTTAAAAATTTTATTTTTTATTTTCTTTAAGGGTCGAAGTGGTTATTATCACAATGCGGTAATCAGAAAATGATGTGGAATGATTTACAACAATGGCGGTCCAATTACCACATTGTGATAAGCACATCCACGCCTTAAAAAAAAATGAGATGATTTGGGGTTTTTCCGTTAATAGTAATTTCACTATAGTGTAGATATGGTGGTTTTTATTATTTCAATCAGGTACGTTATTATTCTCTGATTTTATTTTCAGTGTAATTAATCCATTGCATTGTAGGCTTATAAATTATTTAGTTAAAACGAAGTGAGAAATTAGAATTATGAAGGTATTTTTCATCTTCCAATACTTTATTTTTAGCTCTTGTTCTCGAAGTAAATATCTGTGGAGTGATAGTTTCCCCTCTAACTCACTATTTATTTATTTTGGTGTTTGTTTAGTGAGTTCTCTCTGCTGCTCTTAGACCTGTTATTTGCTGCGGGTAGGACCTCTTAAGTTGGCTAGAACATCTCTTGCTGAAGTACAGAGCTCTTGGGAGAGCTCTCAGAATCAAAGTTATTTCTGAAAGTTGTAAAGATTGTTGTTTATGGCATATGTTGTTTCCAAATATTCTACAATGTCCAAAGGAGGCACATGAATCTTCATACCTATTCGATTTAACAATATTGTTGATGATATCTAAATTTTGAATAAATAAAAATAATTACCCGATACCGTAGTAGCCACAAGGAGGGTGACGTTATAGGTATGTAATGATCTTTTGAGCGAACGGCTCTTACCTATTTTTAAGTTTGATGGCTGAAATTATTCGTTGAGATTCCATGAATGTTTTATAACGTTTGGAGCTCAGCTTAGCAAAGAAATGTCGTATAAAATGTTTTTAGTATGTTTGATTGATATGTAACGTTTTTTTGAGTGAATTGCACCACCGATTATTATATAATAGCTCAAATTACTCAGTGAATTTTTATGAATGTTTTGAAAAAATATTCTATTATGTTTTGTGTATTCTTGACTTTTAGTTGGTTTTTACTATATCATGTTTTAGTTCATGATCATAATGTAATAAAATATAATTTGCCAATACTTGCAAAAAAAAAACAACGTTAAAATAACGAATAATTTTATAACGTATAAAAACCCCGACTACGGAAGTAACTTTTATATCTTACAATCCTGTTTGTTTTAAGGGATGGAATGCATTTGCATATCTTCTTGAAAACATTGGTTGACTGGCAGTGAAGTTAACGTCCATGAATATTGAACCTTGGTGTTGTGGTCAGGTGCCTTCCACTAAACGTTACGGTTCCTTGCAATTACATTCGGTTCTATGCATCTGTTCATGCCAAAATACAGAAAGCTCCTTGCATCTCTGCATGTAAACATACAGAAAGTAAATTAATGTATTGAGTAAAGAAGAGTCTTCGTTTTCGTTTGTGTATGGAAGGCAAGGAAGAGCTAGGTTAAATAATCATGGACCTCAACTTCACTAACAACCCACCAATGTGTTCAAGAAGATACACAAATAAATATATTCCGTCTCTTGGGACAAATAGGGTTGTTAGATATAAAAGTTACTTTCCTAGTCTGGATTTCTATTTTTTATTTAGACTTTTTTTTCCACTATAGATTTTGGGTTTGCGATTCGGATAATCACTGATGAGAAGTTTTTAAGATTTTTTCCGTGGTATAGAAAAATTTCAAAGTTTTTGAAACGATCATTGCAGGCTTGTGTGTATTTATTTTCGTCGGCTTTGTTTATCCTCCATTTTTATACAAAGTGTGGGAGGAATGGGTAAATTTCCACAGATACTAAAAGCGGCATATGCTCACTGCGTATCAAGATCACGGTGGAAATAAGACTGAGGGACGGTGGGAAAGCTAAACAGAGATACAAGTTTAGTCTCAGTATGTGGGAAAATTCATCTACTGTAGACCATAATGTTTCCCCTGGCATCTGTTCTATGATTGATTCCTCCAGGTCTTTTTATATACCCCATTAAGAGGAGTGGAGGAAGTTCGAAAAAGAGGTCTCGAATGTCATTGCATAGATAAACTGAATAGATTGTGAATTGTACCGGACGATGGACGACTGCGGTACTGCTTCTATTTTAGAAGACAAATCAATATCAGTATGACTGATACCTTTTTGAAAGGCGAGAGTGACCCTCTCCCCTCCCCTACTAACCTGAGTTGTACGAGAGACGGTTTTATTAATGCAGTTGTAAGTGTATTTTAAAATTGTCTTATTCTCTTTTATAGGTTTCTTGAAGTGAAGTTATTGAAGGATTATTGCTAAATATAAAAGTAAAAAAAACTGTAATATTTGTGATAGATTCGAGGTCATCTATAATTGCCAAGGCTTCTGGTACTGGGTCTTTAGTTACAATGACAGTCTCGATAAGTGTGAATAACTGGATGAACGTAAGGGCATAATTTGTTTTGGTGAATCGATAAGTGGTTTTATAGGGAGTAAGTTGTTGGATAAAATTTTTAAACAATAACGAGATAAAGGATGTTTATGAAGATTCTCGATCATTCCACAGATTATTAGGGAACCCTCGAGAACAAACTATTATCACTCGCCTCAGGATCAGTTGACCCATGGTTATCTCCTCGAAGAGAATCCTCCGAGATGTCAAAGCTGCAACTATGTAACAGCAAAACATATTCCAGTTCATTGCTCGCGCTTTTATTAATCGAGAACATCGCTTTCTCCAGGGATATTGTCAAGCCTTACAACCTCAGAATGAACTCATGTAAAATAATGTAATGTCTGTGAATGAGGTGCCTCTAACCTATGATGTACACGGCACCTTAAACCTGCAATCAAAGAAATAATTATTTTAAAACATTTAAAAGTCTTCAGTGGATGAACTTATTTTACTATTTTTAAATTTTATAAAAATGAGACTATTACTTAATACTTACACTTATTTCCTAAAATCAATTAGAGCCTAAGCCTCATAAATTCAGCGGATTGCTAAAAGAACTCAGATTAAAAAAAATTACAGACTTTCCAAACAAAAACATCAAGACTGTTCATCCATTCCTCTTACATAACATTACATACAGAAAATGCTGAAAAGAAGTTAGTTAAAGGATCTTCTCTTAGTGTCTGGTCTTAACTTATGCCTGATGTGCAAATTTAGATTTTGTTCGCTTATTGAGTCACAAGAATTACAGTCATATATGTATCAGTTTTCAATCACAATTAAATACAATATTTTACATTTGAAAATTATCAGTATGTACTTTGAATTTTATTGTTTGATAAACAATGTTGATATGATACTTCATTAATTCTAATAATGTTTGCAATGCTTGCTTGTTTTAACTTCAATTAGCCTATTCAACAAATAAATAAAGTTTTGACTATTCAATGAATAAATACTAATATTCATTCCCTTGGAAATCGAAATTATCTAAGAATGATGAATGTTTCAATGCGATACCGCTATTTCGAAGTGGAAGAAAACAGAATAATATAACAGGCCTTGTATTGTTTCGCTTCTGAAGGCTTCATAAACAAGGAACATTCATTCCCCCTTTTTCTTTCAATATTGAGGGAGTAAGGGGGCTTACAATGGTAATATCAAACAGGTCCGAACAAAGATCAAAAGACCCCCGGGTAACCCCACGCCCATTGTAAAGGTTCCCTTTTATGAATAAATTCTTTGAATTATGTTTAAAAAGATGTCTGATTTGGGTAATAACTTCCTTGAATTATAAAATAAAGCCTGCCCATTCACAATGTTATATACTTTTATTTCCACTTATATTTCCCTAATAAGAAGGAATATAAATGGAGAAGTTTGATTAGTTAATTAACTATAGTTTCATGCCTTAAGTCCCTTGAACCGGCGACTATTCATCAAGCCCGATGGCATGGTCATTGAAGAGGAGGAGGTACGAGGTACCTTTGATCATCTTCTGTAATACAGTTGAAGGGGGAGCGATGTACTGCCTTTGGCGGGGTGGGAGCACCTTTATTCGTCCATGTATCACTCATTTTCGTTTTCTTACTATCACTTTTCTTTTCCGAAATTGAAATTACTAAAAGTGAATCGAAGTGTGATCGATACTATCGGTACTACTTCATTTCATTTTTTAGTGACCCGCCAGAGAAAATTGTCCTCAACTGGTTATAATTAAACGGTTTTGAAACATTCACACATTAAAAAAAATTAAATTATTCTTATTATCATATATTCTTTTAAATTTATTATGGGAAGTCCTCAGGAGCCTTTCCCATAATCGTTATAGAAAATGACTTCCAGTTAACATATTTTATTCAATAAATCAAAATTATAGACATATGTAACGTTTCGGGGACAAAATCATCATCTTCAAACACTGTATTATCTAAAATTTGGTACAATAAAATAAATAACGGCCATAAAATGATAATCAATAAGGATAAAATAATAAAAACAAATAAAACAATAGATAAACCATTAATAATTAATAGAAATAAGGTCAAATCTAAACAGAAAAAAAGTTACTGAATTTTTTAAAGGAAACATCACACATGATGTTAAAATATATGATACTCAAATCGATAATGAAGAAAACATAGTAGCAAAAGGAATACATTAGTTTAAATGAAAATATATAAACGGGCTAACACATAAGGCATTAAAAAAGCATTTAATGAATATGATCACTACAATGCCAAATTAGGACTTTATAATTTTAGGAAATTACAGGATTATACATAAAATATGAAGGACAAAATAGATAATTCAGAAAAGCAGAACGTTGTATACAAAGTCGATTTCTGTGATTGTAATCGAATTTATCCAAAAAATTATTAATTAGAATAAATTATTTGATAGAATGAAATAGTATTTAGGAGATTTTAAGAATACTAACACATATAAAACAGCTCTAGCTCAACACAGTATTACATTAAATTTAAATTATATTTAAAACATTTAAATATACATTACGCAGATATAATTAATGTACTTAAGATAAAATTATTACAAAAATCATCACTCAATAGATATCCATTTCCATAATTTTAATAACTTTATTTAATAAAATAAAGTAGTAAATAGCTTTTAAAAATTTGGCAAAGTATTCTTAGTGTGGGTGGTAAACTGATTCTGAAAGGGTAATCACATGAGATACCTTTGGGTAAACCTTTGGAATCGCTACGAACGAAACCTTGAAGAGGTTTAGATTCTCAGACCAGACTATACTTTCACCCACTGCGCATGCCCAATTAAATACTCAAACCGATGGATCCTTCTCACTTGGAATAGTCATGTAGGGTTAGGTCAGACTTCCCGTCTTTTACCGAATAGATCTCTTGTCCCCACCGCCTTCTTTCCTACACCATCTTTAAGTTTAAATATCATGGCCAATCTCTTCATCGTTCTATTAGCTTCGGATCCGGGAAGTTTATTCCAAGTGCTGAAAAAAATTTACCAATTATGTGTAAAACTAAGGATTAATTGATTTTCGTCCATGAAGTTTTAGAAAATTGCATTCATTTTCTAATGAAAAGGCGGCGTTGAAGCTCAACAAATCCGGCATGCGCCATGTGTTGTCAGCAATCGTTTATCATTACTACACCTCTGGCTTACCATTCTTCCGCTCCCTGGCGAAATTATTAATAGCATAACCCGAATGAGTTGGTCATGGATCAAATTAACCTTTTTGCTATGTAGAGAGTCTTCTTAGCATTGCAATACCCCTTCGTAAAAAGGCGGGAAGTCTGACCTAACCCTATACCAGCGTTCCAACAGAGGATTTAATTGCGCATGCGCAGTGTCTGAAAATCGTCTGGTCTGAAAATCTAGACCTCTTAGCAGTCGTTAGTAGCAATTCCATAGGTTTACCGAAATGTATATACGGATTCTATTGATAATTAATTTTTGTTATTTATGACCATTTAAAGGCAATTGAAATTTTTTTAAAAATCATGTATTTTAGATTGTTATAATAATGTATAATTAATGAATATTTTTGAATTTGGTATGTGCTGATAAGGGAGTGTCTGAATATGGGAATATTGTTCCCGAAACGTTACATATGCCAATAAGTTTGAGTTATTGAATAAAAGTTGTTTATTGGAATTCATTTTCAACAATGATTATGAGAATAGAAAGAATTGAAGAGTTTGCTGCAAAAAGGAGGTAAATCAAACAAATTATTTTTTACAGAAAATAGCCCATATAAGCCCGAACTCCCCAGGATGGAGCTATCTCCTTTTTGTTTCATACTCTTCAATTAGTAATTACCAGACATAATTAAAATAAAATTGAGATTCTAAAGACTTTCTAGTTTCGTTTCTATAATTCGTTCTAAAACCGACCGTTCAATGTTGCGAACAATACTAAAGTTTGTTAAGAAGATGCCAAGTAGCTTTGTGAACAAAAGCTTCGTTATAAGCTAAGGATTGTTCTGCCTGGATCTGTAGTGTAAGTTAAAATTTTAAATTTAACTTCTCTTCGTTTTAAAAAGGTTTTAATACGGTTATAGTATTTATCTTCAAATCAATTGAATGTAATTAAGTAAACACCAACAGGTAAGTCTAGATGTGCTATTAAAGAAAACTTGGGTTTATGAATGTCGACAAGGTGGCTATAGAAGAACTCTACTTATCTCGAAATTCGAAACGAATCTCGGATTTTTTTATGATTATTTCCATATTCACACATTTCTGACAAAAATATTACTTTTTATAAGAAGCTGATAGTATCCAAATAATAAGATAACATTGCACGTATACAATTATTACAACCTTTTCATGTTTTAAAATATTTACGGAAATAGATGAATATAATGCAAAAACTGATGTATAAAACGATGCAAATATAAATTTAAATTCCATCAAATAAGTTAGATACCTTTCTATGTAAACTACTTGTTAAAAGTCACTATGTGATGTATCAGTATGCACAATAGCGCACATATCGTATAGAGCAAATGAATAAATACTGATCAGTCAATAATGATTGCTGGCACACGCAAAAAGCTCATCCATGAATATCTATCTGTGCCGCAATGTCAAAATTTCATTTAGGATAATGAGATATCAATATGGATAGGAAACTTTTAATGTAAATTATTTTTAGAATTTGATTGGGAGAGGAGGAGGGAGGGGACCTCAATGGCAATATCGGCAACGTAAGTAGGCACCACTTGACTGGCCGTTCTTGCTGGCATTTAACTGATTGCACAACCAATTTATTCCCAGATCTGGACAAAATTGTTGGTTCCGTTTATGTATGATATGTACTTATGTGTACTGATTTCAGGGACGGATTAAGCGGTAAGAGGCCAAAGGGGCCCTGAGGTCTTCTTAAAACATATAAACTTAAAGATTTAGGAAATAACCGAAAAGCTATAAAATTCTTTAAGTAGTAATCAAATGGATCTTAAAACGAAATGTTAAATCTAGGGCCTCCAGGTCCCGAAATGTTTACCGCTTACCGGGGTGGATTAAGGGGAGTAAGGGCTCCCCTTAATCCATCTCTGGAAGTTTTCTTAGTCTGAAGACGATTAATTCATTTTATACTGTCCCTAACTGAGTACGAATTATTGATTTCTAGTATCTTCCATTGTCGTCTTGCATGGTGGATGGCTCTTGATGCTGCTCTTGTTTGAACTCCAGATTTTATCTGAACACAAGAAAAGCTCCAGTCAGGTTTTCTCTTACGCAGGTGTTGTTGAACCAGATTTTTTTGTTGGCTGTTGCATATGAGCCTCAACTTGGAAAATATATAGATGGCTTCTGTTTATTTTGCATTCTTTAGTTCTGTTATGACCTGTTTGGAGATGGAATCAAATTTTGAATTGCTCAGATTTGAGTATTTGGGTGTTGAACATGCGTTATAGCTTGGCTCGCTTCATAATCAGTTGACATCCGCATGATGGTATAGAAGGATCAATCTAATTAGGGATTGATCCTTCTATACCATCATGCGGATGCCAACTGATTACGAAGCGAGCCAAGATTAATTCATTGTTTAGAAATACACCAAATAAGGAATGTAGCAATTTTAACCTTTTCATTCTACTTAAAATTATTTTCTCAGGCATTCTGAAAGAAAAAGGATAATGTATACCTTTTTTCACGTCATCTTCCCTTTCCGTATTATTTATTATTCGGTCGCTATTCGATCGTGCGAAGTTATTGTTTCTCATTCTCCTGGTAATCATCGAGCCCATATATTATAATTTATCCGCCGCTGCTATTTTTGTCCTAATTAAACTATTCTATTCGCTCTATCATAGAGTCAGTTATTTTCGCACCTTTCCCTTTTCTCGTGCTTAACAAATTGACCTCTTTGTAATCTTTGTTTCGCGTGATGATCTCGAGTCCTGTTGCCATTGATTTTACATTTCTATTGTAATATTTTTCATTTGGAACCAAGCTGCTATATTTATCAATATCTACGAGCACGCCCCATTTATTTTGTTCAATAGTAAGTTAGAATTTGTGATACATCTCGATTGCGTAACTTCTACGAGTTACTAATAGAGCTACTGTAACTACTTGGGGATCACAACTTCTGTTAGAGCTTTCAAGATTGATAGCTTGGCCCTTCTGAGTCGGAAATATATCGCGTTATGTTCTACTTCTATGTTTTCTCCCTTCCATTGTTATACCATTACTAGCTGGCCCGGGAATTTTTCGCTATAGCTAGATTTTCTGGTGAAGCATCTTCTTTGTCTTGATCCATTTTTTATTTAAATTAATTTAATAGTACTTTCGCTCAACAATGGTTAATATTTTTAATAATTGCTCGGGGATGACAGCCTGTCCCAATGACGGTTTAAATCACTGGAAAAATACAAAACAAAATACTTATTCCACTTCATTTCAATAAAAAACAAGGAAAAAAGATTGCAGGAAAGCTCTCCAAACATAATTAAATACAATAACATTAAATATCATGATAATGCACATTTTTTAAGTTTATTAGCCCCGTAAAGTTCAAAATAACTTTTAAAATAATCATCTATAAAACGTTGCTTAATTTCCTGTAGACATTTGCCAGGAACAGGGTCACAATGACAATAAATTTGTACAACAGCAATAAAGTTTTTCACGTTTTCACCAAATAATTTCACACTTATTAAAACGTTTTTGTAATCAACTTGCTTCCACGAGCATGAAGTTGTCATGATTACGAAACGTACGCACGTTGGACGCTTTTTCTCTTAGCCATGTTTTAATCAGTTTTTCATTAGCATAATTTTGAAGAATCGGTGGATTTTATTATTGCGAAACCTTCTAGGAACCTTGAAAATGACGTAGTTAAACTTTGATATAGATTGGTTTTGTAGTTTTCGAGGTTAGCGGTTATAAACAAAAAATGGACTATCCTTTTATATATTAGTATGATACACGAAATATAGCTAATATTACAGTAATGACGTAAAATTAAAGATATTCATTTTAAGGTATCGTTACCTACAATGTTAAATCGTAAACTGTTGATTGTTAAAAGGACCTAAAGTCACTTTTTTTTCTTCATTTCTGCGTTAGTTTGGTCTTAAAAGGTGCTTCATTCACACATTTTTAGCCACTTTTTCCGTTACTAATAATTTTTAGTGAGAGTCAGAAGGGGTAAGTGAGAGTTAGGTGCCTTTTAACACTCAACTTACCAAATCTTAGATCGTATCCACAGAGTAAAATACTAATAAAAAAAAAAAAGATTTAGGATCTTAAAAAAAAAAAAAGACATATATTTTAGAGGAGCAAATTAAATTCTTTAATAAAATCATCCAATGACAAGCAATCAATTCCTGAACGCAGGATGGTGAATGAAACAACCATAAAATTGTTCAGTCAGCGTAAAAATTTTGGTTCCTCTGTATTACAGGACTTTTGTTTTGAAACATATGCTTAAAAATATCAAATTTTAAACTTAAAGTTTGTTGAGTGTTTAAAGAGATCTAATTCAGTAATTTTTTTTTTTTCTTTCGGAGAAACACATTGATAGATTTTTTCAAACTTCGTCTTCATGTTCACCTAAGTTACCAAAATGGAAAATAATAATTTCATATACGTATGAAATAAATTATTCAACCTAGTCATTTTTTTTTTTTTTCTTAAAAGTATGAATTAGTGATTGAGGTCACTTTTTACAATCACTCGTTCAATTATTGATCACCATTAGTCAAATCATTAAAAAATATACAACAATATTTTGAATTATAATATAAATATTTAATACAATGTGTCGTTTATATCATTTTTATATAAATTCGTTTATAGATTATCGAAAATATTTGCAGGAAGTCTTAGCTCGAACTTAATATTCTGTGTTTTTCTTTTATTTTGAAATAATATATTAAAATAATATGCCCCTGTTTGTAGCATTACACAAAATGAAAAATATTTTATAATGTTGAGTATTTAATTTTTATATAAGTATACATACATTGTTGTTTTCAATATAAAATTTGTTTACGACAAATTTATAAATGATTAAGAGTAAACCTTGAAAATTATTGATTAAGCTTTAAATAAACCAGTAGGACAGAATAAATCGAAGGAATAAGTAATCAAAGCTGATAGAATAAATATAATAAAACGGTAAGGTAGAATAAAGAATAAGAAGAGACACCCGAGGGAGGGTTGATAAAGTAGCCCTATTGGAAGCCGTTAATCTTAATTTACCCATTCACCGTGTCGTTCATCACGATGTAGATAAAGGCTTTGCGCAAGGATCCGTTTTATCTCCTCCTCTGTGGCCTATTACAACTTTACCGTCTTACCGGGTTGTCATCTTTTCTGGGCGTCTCCCGCCTTCGCTCGTTAAACCAGGCTGGATTTCGGCTGATGATATCTCCGGGTAAACAAACACTCCTGGGTTCTACAATATTTACCCCACACCTGCGTTATTTAAAGCTAAGAGGGTTTGAATTTTAGTTAAGATAGTGCTTCGCCTTTTTTAGGCAGCCTATTAGTTATGTTTGGCCGTAAATTTGTAATATACTACAAAAGAATGGGGTCTATGCTATTTTATAGGAGCTACTATTAGATATAATTTTATATTTTGAACGTGACCTTGTCTTTTTCGTGCTGTTAGGCCATTTAAAAAAATATATATATCATAAGATTGGTTACCTGACAACGATGATATATGAAAAAAATTATTAAGATATAATTAATAATTATCCCTTTATTATTATTTTTGTTTACTTAGGGGAATAGATTGAGAGTTAATAAACATTAATACAAATGTAAACAATACGAATTAATTTTTAATTCGTATTGTTTATGGCTTTTGAAAAATGCCAATAATATCATATGCAAATAAGAATTTCAGTTTTAAGTTAGTTAAGAATTTCTTTTTTAAGTGAATTGCGTGATATAGTTTTACTCCTGTTCCTTGGAATATAGTTTATAGGTACTTTTATTTACGACTGATAACAGCAGCTGCCGATTGTTGTAATATTATTGCTTCCACATCGAGATATATTAAGTCTAACTGCTGGCATATAGTTGCTGCTGCAGGTTGTTATTGACCAGGATGGAGCTGCCTGCCGAATCGTAAATATTTGTAGGGGCTCCTTGGAGAAATCAGCTGTAGCATCAAAGGAAGCCCACATCAATGTATTTATTTTTTTTGTTTACATTTTTTTTTTTTATACTCCACCCAGTCTCTTTCTCTCTATCTCTCTCTCACTCTCTCTCTCTCTCTTTGAAGGAAGGTATAGAAAACTGTAAGCCGACTTGGCATAAAGGGTGACCAGTTTCATCCTCAATTGGACGAGGTATTTTATCCTTTCTTTGAGAGTGATATGTTTCACGAATCGTTTCCTCTTACTTCATGTTTATTAATACTTTTTCGGTTGTTATGGATTTTTGTGCTATAGATTTATTATCTCTCGTTATTGTTCTAATCCTGCCCAATATTTACAACTATATTTTAAGAGTAGCGTTGACCAACACCTAGGCTGAGACAATGGTAACAAACTCCCGTGTAGCGGCCGTAGGATGTTCCTTACAATGCGCTCGACGAGACTAATTGCCGCCTCCAGCAATTGCTTGTCTTTTACAAAGAGCAGCGGGTTCGAGTCACTTTAATTTCTGTTCAAACTAGTTTTCTACCTCAGCTCCATGCCTCCTCCTCTTTAATAATCCATTGCCCCTCAAGTCTCTTTTGTTCTCCAGTCGTTTTTTCTCTTACGTTAAGAAAGTTTAATTTTATTAAACTTTTTCTTTCTCCTGCACGCGACAAACTATTGTTTATATCTTCTGGTTCTATTTATTGTTATTATTGCTTTCTATTTATTGCTGTTATTTTAACAGTATATTTAATATTATTTTAAATGTTTAACTTGTTTTTTATTTGTGCTTTTTTTACTGTTTTTTAATTTTACCATTTCCCGCTTTTAAAAAATATATTATCAAATTTGTATCAACTAAGCAAATACAAATACTATCTCAATTTTTAAATTTATGTAAAGTAATTGGAAAAATATGGTATTGAATAATATAAAATGATTTTATGATTTTATTTTATTAATTTTTAAAATTATTTTATAAAGTATGTTATTGTTGATAATGTTTCAAGTTTTTTTAAAAATATTATACTAGGTTGTTACAAAAGTCCTTGTGCATTTGTGTAGCTTTATTTCAGGTTACATATTTTAAACACTATTGAATACTATTCTTCAAAGTAAAGTCCATAGTTTTCAACTACTTTCACCCATCTTTCTGCCAGTAATTGAATATGAATTCCGGTATCACTCCTTTAGTTTTGAGGAAAAGAACTCTTCACATCCAATTTTTACGTCCTCGTATTTATTAAAGATCTGACCTTTTAAAAAATGAGCCATTGATATAACGAAACCATAATCTAATGGTGCAATATCTGGGCTATATGCAGGATGAGGCAAAACGTTAACTCCTTGCAGTTCCGATAATTTTTCCTTGGCCAAACGAGAACTATGTGCAAGGCCATTGTCGTTTTGATAAATAGCTTGGTTCCTGTTGACCAAACGGAGTACTTTGCACTCAAAACTGCATAAACTCTGTCTAGGGTGTTCATCTAAAAATCCAGTCAGGAAATGAATTAAAATCCACTACAACAGCACATAAAAAAATAAATATAAATAATAAATTAAACACCTAGAAAAATTGAGAAAAAACAGATTATAAATATAGGTTAGTTGTGACAATTATGTTATTTAAGAATCTCGGGGCCTGTTTTCATGAAAGTGTTTTAAAGATTGAGTCAATAGCCATCAAAAAACACTAAACTGCGGCGGTTCAAAATTTAAGAACTAAACAAAGAAGAATGTCAGAAAAAACAATAAAGGAAGGCCTGCGAATGGCTCTCGTTTTCTCTCAAGCCCCTCCCTCCCTCATTTCTCTTATAATTACTGTTTGTTTTGTTTGTTTTTCCTCCGCTCTCTTTCTTCTGTTGTGAACCCGTGAAGCAATTTGATTATATACTTTTACAAGGCATATTTTAAATTCATGTTGACAGTCATAGTCTTTAGTCAAATTGAAGTTAAATTAAAATCTTCAAACTTTAATCCGTCCCTTTTTAATATCACTTTTTTCAGTAGTTCGCTAACCTTTTTAATATTCTTTATTTACTATTTCATTTCATTATATCTGTACCTTAGAGGTAACCTGTTACATTTTCAAAGTTTTATAATAGATCAAAAAGAAGTTTCAGATGCAACCATATTACTTCTTGTTGATAGTGTTCAATCTTTATATTTGAAGTGTTTTTATATTTTATTACCATTTTAGCTTTTATTAGATAAATATGGATTAATACACATATGATAATAACATCAAAGTCAGCAAAATTTAGCATATGATAGGGTACCTCTGACCTTCAGATGTTAATTAATTCTAATTAAACAATAATATCTTCATCATATATTCATTAATCTAATCATAAATTACTAATTGTTAGTAATTTGACTTTTAAATTTATTTTTTTTTGTTTTTTTTAGTATTATTTTGAATTAAATAGCTTCTCGATATTTTTGGTTGTATTCTTCACACAATGAATTTTCTTGTGCATTTATATTTCTTTCAAATTTCATTTTTTCGTAAAGTGTAAGTTATTTTGATCCCAGAATAATGGGTATAATCTCCATATATATATATATATATATATATATATATATATATATATATATATATATATATATATATATATATATATATTTTTTGTTAGCAATAATTTTCGAAACTTTTCCTGCAGAATTGCTATATTGGGATCTAGATTTTTATATCGGAATTTCTCTGTTTCGTTTTATAGATTTTTATTATTATTTACATGATTTTTCTATATGTTATGAGAATAGCATAGTTTTTTCTGTCTTTCCACTATACATTGAAGTAATTTTAACGCTTTTATATTATTCAATCTTTGGCGGATTTCAATTTGAAGTCTCTAGTGTTTAGTCTTAAGCTAAAGTTGATTGAGAAATATGCATGACTTAGACAACTCCTGGCCATGCTGACTTAGAATAGGAGAAAATCCTTAATAAAAGTTTATCAATTTATTTCGATTTCAATTTATAGCCTTTATTGGCCGCTACAAAATTTAGCTTTTAATTTTAAAATTTAATTCAATTGATTGATAATTTTATTTTTTAATTATGTTTACTTTTTAACTTTCATCTCTTTATTCGAACCCGTCGCAGAATGACAATGAGCAAATATGATAGTGATAAAATATAGACATGACATGCTGGGCATTATTATTCAAGTAAATATTTTTCACCAACGAATTGTCCATAAGATACCTGATGTTTGCGAAATACTAATTTTGAATAAACCTTTGCTTGACATTCTTTAGGCTTTTAATTTGAATCTTCCAGAAATGTTGTGAAACTTTATTTTGAAGTTTTCTGTCTTTTATGTCTGTAATATTGACCATATTTTCCGTTGTATTATTATTTACAAAATAATAATAAAGAACCGGACTTCGAGTCAGTTCATTGCATTTTCTAATATTATCAATGTTTTATTTTTAATAAAACAAACACTGTTAAATTTAAGTGCTATGTAACATTTTCACTCTGTTCTTGAAGAGTTTGCAATCCGCAAGATCATTTTCTACAAGTATTATAAGACATTTCTGGAACTAGGTATTAACTGAAGGAGCTGTGAACGGTATTATTAGTAGACGGACCAGGTCTGCAGCTAACAAGACAGGGTATTCCAATTAGGGATATTGAACTGGAAATGAGGAGCCTTACCCACCCGCAGATACTGTCTGGGACGTCGCCTGGGGCTTAGGCTTATTGGGTTGTCAGGATGGTACCTTGAATTGGGATTTTGTACAGAGCAGTAGAGGGAAAACTTCTGAGGGGTTTTCCATAACACCGTAATCGGTCGTAAACCCACTTCGGGAAAATATTGGGAAATCCTAGAAGTGTATATGCCCTTCATTCCAAAACGTAATTAAAACTGTAGTAATAATAGGCTCCATCCATTTAGCATCTTCTACGCTTAGTAAAAGTACGCTTAATAATATTTAAAAAATAAAATAAAATTCTTTGGTCATATCTGCGTAAAATCTAAATAGCCCAGGAAACTAGGGAACAGAAAAAGGTGTCGATGGAAAGGTTTAGAGAAGTTCTGAAAATTGGCTCGTTTATGCTTTTTGGGGTGCTGATTACAAATTTCAACTTTGTTGCCTCAAATTTTTTCCGGAAAGGTAATTTTTAAAAAATATTTTCGTTAACAATTTGAGCTAACAAAGTTTAAGTTAGTTATCAGCACCCCAAGAAAACATTCGATCTAATTTTCAGAATTCGTCCAAAACTTTCCACCGAGATCTCTTCCTGGTTCCCATTTAAACTAGCGGATGCTCCTAATCGACGCACCGGACGAAAAAAAAATTACTAGAATGTTAGGAATGTACTCTTATTTAAATTAGAACTCGTTGGTTATTGTTGCTAAAAAAGTGCATGGTTTTTTTAATATGGGAGATGTTTTGGAAAGAGATAAAGTTTACTTTTATCCTCTTCAAGATTTGCTTGTTCACATTACAGATAGTTTTAAAAACAAAGCAAGTTTATAGGAATGTTTCAAATCTTGTATTACAACCGAAATGAAAAGGACGAAATGCAGTAAGGACATTTTTTTTATTAAAAAAAAAAAGAAGGAAGAAAACATTTAAATATAGCAACTCATACAAGTGTGACAATACCGAAGACGATTTTTTTTAATCGTTTTGTCCTCAAGTTTAAACTTTTCTTTTTCGAATTTTGACTTCTTCTGTTAATCTAATAGTGTTGATAGTGTTAAATTCAACACCTCAAAAACTATATATGTATATCGATATAGAACGCTATTTTTTACTTCAATAGCCTCAAATAGGGATTTTCCGACCTCAAATTTTGACTTTTTCTGATGGTCCGAAGACGCTGATTTTAGTCTTATTCAATTCATCACCTTAAAAATATATGAGTGTGAAATCCAGTACAGTTACTTTTTTAGATATGGAGTTTTTCATCCGACCTATTCTAGCTACACCCACTGTGCGGTGTAGTAAATTATGGTTAAAGTTTTAAAGAACTTTATACATCTCCTGGTTCTGCTTTAAAAATTAATATTTCGTAGTTTCCATAAAAGATTACGAATTTGTATCAAATTAATGTTATGCAAGAATTGACTGTTATAAACAAAGTAGATTGCAACCGTTAATTCTACAGTTGAACTCAAATTCAAATTGTTATCAAATTATTTATTATGGAATAAAAACAGTTTATTATTGTTTAATCTTGTCCAAATAGAATCTGCATATTATTATTCTTAATACTTGTAATTATTCACTGGCCTGTGTTAATCATATTTAAATTTACTCATTTTTAAAATCAACATTGATAGTAACAATGGTAGTTATTCAGCGTTGAACTGTATCGATCTCTAGAAAACTATTCATGCCACAATTTAAAATAAACCTTTAAGATAAATAAAATATATAATTACTTATATTTCTGTACACAATTAATTCATTGAATTAATTCCATGTCTCATTCAATGTAAACTTCAAATTGAATCGCTGAATGTTAAAAGGGCTGTTCTCTAATTATTTGGGGTTTATGAGTTATTTCATTTTCGTGCTCTATTTGATTTAACGCTTCGTTCTAAACAGAAAGAGACGTTCTTGGGGGTATTCGAATGGTGAGTTTTAGAAAGTGATGTAATCTTAGCTGTTTCAGAGCACTGCGTGTTAAATGGACCGTACTCCGGAGACGCAGCGAGCCAACACTCATGCCAATGTTTGTCCATGAATCGCGTAATCTCTACTCCAATGAACTTTTCACTCGTATAATGTAATATTTGAAATGTTTAATTACTATTTTTTACCAAATGTTAGCTTTAGACATTCGAAGATATAATCAAAGAGAAGTTGGTTGGAGGATGCGGTCAGGAAAGAAAACACACACTAGTATAAACTTATTTTAATGTGTGCCGACGTTTCGTCCTAGTTACCTTGATCAAGACTAAGTATAACAAGATAACAAACAGAAACACTTCAAAATAGTCGGTACACATTAAAATAAGTTTATACTTTTTTCTGGAGGTTTTTCTTTTCTGACCGTACTCTCCAACCATTGAATCATTGAATCAACTCCTTGAATCATTTCTACGGCCAACGATAACTCCGACATACTTTCCATCTGCATAAGAATACCGCAATTGAACTTCAGCACATGCTTAATCATCTGGCAAAGTCCTTTTGAATCCAGTTATTAAAATATCATTTCATTTTTTTTTTAAGAGAGCGGAGTAGCTCAGTGGGCTAGCTCAGATAGCTGCACACTTCAAAATAGTCATAGTCAGTACACTTTAAAGTAAGTTTATACTTTTTTTCTGGAGGCTTTTCTTTTCTGGCCCTACCCTCCTACTATTGAATCAACTCCTAGAATCGTTTCTACGGCCAACGATAATTCGAACTTACTTTTCGTCTGTATCAGAATACCGCAGTTGAACATTCGGCACCATATGCTTAATCATCTGCCAATGTCCTTTTGAATCCAGTTATTAAAATACCATTTAATTTTTTTAAAAATGGTATTTAAGTTTTAAAGCGGGGTAGCTCAGTGGGTACGGCACTCTGCTGCTAATCTCAAGGTCCGGGTTCGGGATCGGCTGAAGTAGATATTTATTTATTCGGTTTTCAGTCGTGGATCGACCCTGTGGGATCGGGAGACCCTCCTGTGGTACACCCAGCCTCTATGAAGTGGGTACTCTTAATTGGGGGAAAAACCTGGCGGTAGAGCGTGATCTCGGTCGAATCACCGCCTTGCACAACCGTTGACCTAGAAACAGTACGGCCCTTACCAAATACTGAACCCAAGTAGTGGTAGAGGTTTTTTTTTTTTATGATTATTTTTTTGTCTTTATAGTTTAAACTTTGTGTTACTAAAATAAATAAACAATGCTACTATAGAGGTTTTGGAACTTATTTTTTAAATTTTTGAAACTTCAACACTCTAAATGTTGTCACATTCAAGAGGAAAAATAACGTAAGCTCTACTAATAATGTCGCTGCATGTTCAAAGGACAGAACTCCACCTTATTTAAACATTTTTCTAGATCATGTGGATTGATTAAAAAATTCAAATTTCAAAAAGCTGAAAATTCAAATTCAAGCTGAAAAAGTGCAATATTTTAAATTTGCAAATATACGTCGTGGAATTTTTTTTTTCATTTTTCATCTCTTAATTATATTCGTCATGAATACTCCAGGCTCAAATTTTAGGAATGGATTATAGGAAGTTTATTAAATTCGTAGAAACTTGTTTCGTTAAATTTTATTCCGTGTAACTTTAACAATTCTTGTAAATTCAAATTTGTAGGAATATAATAAGTTGGGATGAAGACAAGACGGGACCTTTAGGTTAATGAGGTAGGGCTCCGCTGACGTCATCGGTACTTGTTAACAGTTGGATATTCTCATCATTATTTAGGTTCTTGAAACATCCCTTGTTTACTCTTACCTCGCTTCATTTGTTTATGGTTATCTCTTGGGATGCGCTAATTATAATAATATTTGTATGAAGCAGTTTGCTAATTGTAAAAACTAAGTAACTTCGATTAGTACAGATCTAAAGTTTTAGTGTACATTTCTCAAGTATCCGATGCAAAAATATTTATAATTACAAGTGTTATTCAGCCTTTAACAGGACTGACGAGAATGGAAATTTATTGATGATACGAACTTTTAATTTGGACACATATTTATTATTTGAGCATACTTCATATATTGGATAGAAATTTTATGAGTTGCTTGAAAGAAGTTAAAATGTTGATGTGCAGTTGCAATATGATATGTGTAAACTTTGGGCACGTGAAATTATACTTAGTTTTCTGTAAGGCTAGAAGCAAGTAGGGTTGGGCATTAATTAATGATATGAGCGTTAGATTACATTTTCAATTACATGAGCAAATGTGGATTATAATTTTGATAAGAAAACGGTCAAATGGTACAAAACATAAAAACTAGTAGTTTTAATGAACAATTACACTGAAGTAATATTCAATTACAACTACTCTAATCAACTTATTATTTAACTGCAATTGCTCTTTTCAATTACCGTAATTTTAATTGAGGCTCTCAATTACAATTACTTCTTGACGCTAGATAATTACAATTGCCTTTAATTTAATTTTGTCCCAATTTTTGCAAATTTCCATTCAATTCATTGTTACTCTACATTTTGAAGCGTATCTCTTAGTACATTTGTGAAGATATCAGAGCCAAATAATTTAAAGACCTTCAAGAAATTTAGAAATAAATAAGTAGAATCGATTATCCGACCCCAACTTTTAAATTGATTTTTTTGAATTAATCGTTTTTGTGAAATATAAAATATTTATAATATTTAAAACATGCTAATTAGCTAATTAATAATTAGCTACTTATAAATAATGAATATTTCCTAGCAAAAACGACGTTTTCATTTTATGTGAATCCATTTCTCTTATTAGTTGTAGTTTAATAAATAATAAATATATCCTAACATATGTTTTTTAAGCCACTTCCGCTTAGTAGGAATTATTGGAGGTCTTTATAGCCGACTCTTATATTTTTAAGGTGCAAACTAGCATGTGCTTTAATAAATTAATTATAAATAATTAATTTGTTAATTGATTAGTTTGTTGAGGTTGACAAACTTCTTTGCTTAAGATAACTTAAGATAATATTCAGCGTTCGATCAAAAATAAGTCCAAAACTGTAAAAAAATCACATTTCACATTCACCGTTCATTTCTTCACATAACGAACTTCACATCTGCACCAAAAAAATCACTAAGTCATTTTTATTCAATACCTTTTTTGGCTGTAATTTGATGGATAAATTCATTTAATTTGACATCCGCATGATGGTATAGAAGGATCAATCTAATTAGGGATTGATAAATTATTTGCCACTTCTAAAAATTTGTTTTATTGAAAACTAGTTTCGAATGTTATACATTCAGCTTCAGTCAACAAAAAAAAAAAAAAAAATCTGTACCACTACAACCCATGAAGGGTCTTGGATTCAGTACTAGGTAAGGACCGTTAAACACACAGAAAATTCAAAAATAAGCAATTCAAAATATAGTTTGGTATACCAAATTTTAATATATGAAAAATATATCGGGTATGAATATATGTTTCGTTGTTATTGAGTGTTTTATTATAATAAATCATAATTGAAGGGTACAGGGAAAAACAGTATTACTAAATTTTTAAGGTTTTGTACAGTTATATTTTGGTACAATATTGTAGCTCTAAGTAGGACAAATCGAAGGGTGTGTACTGTTCAGGAGAAAACACTCTAGTTTTTAAACATAAAATAATAGCTGGTCGGGGGGAAAATATAATTTAATAATATAATTGGCAGATGGTTGGATGACTTGGAAAAAGACCTCGAACAACTTAAGATCCGACGATGGCGTACCAAAGTAGCTGATAGAGTGGAATGGAGCAAGATAATGGAGGAGGCTCTAATAGGTTCTCAATGGACCGTAACGCCGTTAAAAATTATATAAATTAAATAAATTATACATAATATATATATATATATATATATATATATATATATATATATAATTGTATATATAATATAAATTTTAAAGATAGGAGTTTGACTGTTTTTCCCTTGTACCTTCAAATTATTTATTGATTAGAAAGCCTGGATATATTTTTTATTTCATCTCAGAACCTTGTTAAATGCCGCCTTTTTAGGTCTAATTTAATTATATTTTGTATAGCCATATATTTTGGATAAGTTTTCAACCAACGTTCAATAGCTCTGCTACTAACTTGGATTTTATTCCGCTCATAAAAGCATATGAGGTTGAGCCCTGTCTCGTTTGTTCGCTTGTTGTAAATCCTCTGAGCTTTCCGTTTACCCAGTTCCTGTTAGTTCTGTGTCTGCCTGCAAACTTTGTGTTTTGATTGTATTGTCATTAATACTACCCTGGATATCATTGTGGTGTGTTTCGTATTCGTGATCTGATTTACCCTAATGGTAAAGTAATTTAGAGGTTTGCATCTTTAATGATGATGACTTATTGAAAATAAAAGAACTATTATATTTCCTGTTAAAGATATCTCTTATGTGGGCCATGAAATAAGAACCTTGATATAAGTTTGCTAAACTTCAATTTCGTTTCACAAATAATTATTAAAAATTAATTAAGCTCTTACTCTATTGATTTTTTAATGTAAAATTCATAGTCAATATTTCTGCCTGCCATCTGGAAGATCCATTATTTTCAACCACGATTTTTTTAGTTATAAAATTTTAGTTTGAATTGACTAGTGGAAGTGTTGATCTCTATTATTTATTGAACGTCTCCAACTATTTATATTGGTGTACAGTTTGGACCATGAAAGCTCGACTCCTTAGAATCTCGTTTTTATAATTTAAAGCTTTTATTTATTTAAATTTTTATGCACAGATGTGGTTAAGTTCTTACGATTTACATGTTTGTAAAAACCCCATCTCATTTTTTTTTTAAATTAAGGAACTTGAATCAATGCCGGACAGGTTGAAAGTCCGAAATGGACGTGGCAGTGATTATGAGATCGGCTATGTCAACAGTACTGAGCCCAGACTGGCTTTACTCTTGGGCTGTCACTGTTGACCGTCAATATGCCTCTCCTAATTCCTTATTGCTCCATCAGCTTAAATCAGCCCACACCGGGGTGGAAGCACTGGCAGTAAATGGCGTTGGGATATATGAAAAAAAAAAGTTTTAAAACGAAAGAAAAAATTTAAAATGATAGACTTCCTGAGTAACGTTGGTATTATCGTACAAAATTTTGTTAAGAATTATCCATGTGACTTTACAAGAATTAATATACTTATTTATTATGTTTGATAATTATTATATTTGGAGAAGAATTATTATTTGAGAAGCCATTCTTAAACATGGGAGTGGGTAAGGCTGCTCAGCCCGGGTTCGACTGTGGTGTGCCAGATAATTATTTATTCTGATATATAAACCGTGGATCGGCTCTGGGGCTGGGTCACTATCCTGGGCATATCCAGCACCTATAAAGTGGGTTCCTGATCCTTCATTAGCTTATGATTAAAACTGGACAGTTGAGCGTGAACCTGGACAAGTATTTTATTGTAGCCCCGATAGTACGCAAACACATTCAAGTAACGCAAAGAAGTTATGCGGTATGGTAGGTATTCCGCGCCTGCTTAGACCCTATCTATTTGATGTTTTTGATTTTATTGTTGTATTGATACTTTTAGACATTCAGAATTAAATAATTACGCTGAACTTTTTGGTAGCTTTTACAAATTCAGGCAGAGTTGATTAATTATTCATTACTTAATATTAATTCAATACATCGAACTTTCTCAGACAGACGCGAGTTCATGCATAGTATTACTTTTTGGTTAATTATTTTTTACTGTTATTATTTTGTACAATAAGAGCATTATTACTTTATACAGATTCGATCAAATAAGGCTGACAAACTGATTGGTAATAGGTGTTCACATAGCATTTCTAGTATTTTTTCAATTTACTTATATCTGAACGTAAACACTCTGGAATGAAATAAACGAATTATACTTAGGTAGTTTCATAGAATTAAACGGCCAGTTATAAATAATTTTATAGTTTTGACTTCACCTGTTGAACAGAAGTGCCTTCACTACACAGCCAGCGAATATAGTAACTTGATCGAATTTATTCCTTTTTGAGAATTAAGAAATCTGCAGTTATTTTGTCTTCTATCAGGCCGGCGCTCAGTGATTGAAAGGTAAAATAACGCTGTTTTGAAGGTATTGGAAAAATATATTTTTTTTTTCTCACTATTAATAAATATGTTAGTTACCTGAAATATTTTACCAATTAATTCGGATTTTTTAAAATTTGTATACCTGTAACGAGCCTTTTAAATCCAATATTGGAAAAATGTTTGATTTTCGAGAAAAAAATTATCGATATTATTATTATTATAGCTACTCACATTTTTTTCCTGGTGTGATTTTATTTGCAGTCAACAACATGCTATATCATTAAATATATTGAGCGAGAAAAAACATTTATTTTTGTTGTATTTTAAGCTAAAATAACATTCCGACTAAGTACCAAAAAAATTCATTATATTTTTTTCTGTCAATATATTTCTTTCGAACGCAGCCGACTATAAGCTATTTTTTTATTAAATTATGACTCCCATTGAAATATTAGAAAAGATCCGATGTGTCCGACTGTATCTACCTACAATTTGGAAAATGGAATTACTATTGTCATTTTTTTATTGCTTCCTCTGTACCGAAGCTGTCAAATCCATATGACGGATATGAAACTAACTATCGTTAATTTGATTTTGATGGAATTTTCAGTGAATGTGTATGTTGGTACCTGGATGGTCATATGTCAATTTTATCAAATTCCATTCTCTACTTTGGCTTATGGTTGCGCAAATGTATTTTCCTTGACTATATTTGAATAACGGCTCGTCCGATTTAGCTCAAAGTCGGCTGGAATTTGGCGATTAGTTTAAAAATTATCACTTATCAATTTTATCCAATACCATCCGCGTATGCGTGTGTGTGTGTGTGTGTGTGTGTGTGTGTGTTTGTGTGTGTGTGTGTGTGTGTGTGTGTGTGCACACGCATGGAATTTGATGAAATTAATACTGGGCCATCTTTATAGATAATTTAATATATAAGTTAGTAAATCTTTGTGTCAAAGTTAAATTTTTCCCTTTGGCCTAATAATTAGTTGTAGAAAAAATAAATTTTTATAGTTTTCATTTATTTTGAGTTAAAACTCGAAATTTTGTCAGGTCCAGAATCTGAATACGTTGGAGTTTCTGGTATTTAAACCAAAAAAGGATGTCAATCCTCCTTCTCTGCGCAAAATCAAAAAAATATCTTTTATTTACGTTGTTTATAATGATGAGAAACAATGATAGTTTTTCTTTCCGGAATTGACATCTAAAAATTTCGCCTGCTACATTAAAGGTAAAGTGTATAGCCTAATTCAAATTCCTTTGTAAGTAAGATGATATCAAAATTATTTTTCTGTGGTTCATAGATAGGGCTTGATAGGTTTTTTTTTTCTCGAAAAAAATCGATTTTCAACCACTGTGCTGCTATTAGTTCTTAAGATTTTTAAGTATTCATGGTTTTGTATTTATGTAATCATTATTTGGTAAAGCAGGAAAGGATCTCGTTAGAGCTGACATTTAAAAACTAGGCCATGGGTATGTTGACCTAGGTTCACTTGATCTAAGTTCATTAATATCCTTCGGAGTAAGTGTCCTTTTTGAGTTTGAAAGTAATCACTACCTGCATTAAAATTAAAACTTTTTCGTCCTTTTATATTGACAAAAAACATTAAAGGCTGAATATTATACCACTTCATTAAATTAAATTAAAGATCGAAATCTTCTTTTGAATTTCGTTGAAGGTTTGCAGAATCCACATTTGCATATATCAACCAATAAGCAATCGTATATATTTTTTAATGTTATTATTTAGTAGAATATCAATTTCTTTTATGTACATTTGAAGATTTATAGTAAAATTCATTTCAGTCATAAATTCGAAATTATTTATTATTAATTGTTTTGAGATCGATTAATCAATCCTGTCCTATTAAAAAAATATAGAATCAGGACATAACTCAATAACGATTTCAAAATTCTTACTTCTTTTCATTGAGAAACATACTATTTTCTTCAGAAGTTAAGTAACTAAATTCAAGCAACAATTATCAAAAACATTTTCAACGTTCCCTCTTTTTCTCGAATTATCACGTCTCACCTTGTTAAATCAATAGTACCAAAATATATCATATCGCTTACTTTATCTTTTCTCATCTGTTTCAATTCACTCAATTTAGGCCCTCTTATATGTAAATATAAATTTAAAACTGTGGAAACTAGCTTACCAAATTACTAAAATTATTCTTAACTTTAACCATTAATTAAGTTATTTCTTATTCCTTTGTAATTTAATTATTATATGACTTTGTACATGCATTTATTTATGATTAATTAATTATTCAAACAGTTATTTGGTTTTGGGGAATAAAAACGCTACATATTATTACACAATGGCTTATTGTTTTCAAGTAGTTATGTTTCCAAAATATCTGGTGTGCCAATTCACACACCTTTCCTAGGTGGCAAGTAGGTTAAGATGGTTGAGAGGATATATGGTCAGAAAAGAGGATGAAAGCGTACAGAGGAAAATGTAGGAGGCGCACTTCAGTGGGAAAAGGAAATACCAAGAAGCAAATGGAAATAGAGGATAGATTCAAGAAAGAATGCAGTAGGAAGAGATGCGAGGAAGCTGGGAGAACGCAACAAAAAGAGAGAGGGGAGGAACAGGAAGATAAAAAAGGAAAAGGATAATTCAGGAGGCCAATGATCAAGATCGCCGGAAAATTTAAAACGCTAAACAAAATTCAATACTCTATTTATCTGCTAATATTGGCCCGATTTCAATTTTTTTTTTTTTTGCAGGGAATTTTATTGCATTCCGATTAACGATATCAAACTTCCCTCTCAAAATGATAAATATAAAAAAATGAACGACGGACGGACGGATTTTCTTAAACGACATTTGGATTCTACGTATGTCGAAACCAACCTCTATTTTTTTTTCTTGGTTCAATACAAAGGTTCATTATTGAAAATAATAAACCAAAATGATTAACATAAGGCTGGAGGAATGGAAGGTGGCATGATGTAAATGATTAAGAGATAAGTTCCACTGAGCCTGGAAAGAACTCTTTTAAAAGTTTTGTCCCTCAGAAAACACAGGCTGTTAAGCAGCACTAAGCTGTGCACATGAATTTAAAGTGAAAGCATTCCCTCATGAGAATCTCGTTTACTCAGTGGCCGGTTAGTATGGTAACTCTCGGCAAACGAATCATCCAAATACCCATCAATCGTTCCTTAATGTTAGAACTTTTGTTCGTTGAAGTGCCTTTCTAGGTTAACTCTTCTGTAAAATGTCTTTGTTTAGCCGAACGAATCGCGGTGTTCTTCGTTAAAGACGCCATTAATCTTTTATCCAATGATTGGAACAGAATTATTTAATTTATGTGGACGGATGAAGTGGCTGTTCTTGAAAGTTTTATTTTTTTTGACAATTGACCAGATCATTTTACGAGTGATGCTCCAGTGTTAAATAAGAACTATATATTTGAATTATTCTTGCTATTCATTATGTTTCATGTATTGTAGTAGGTTTATAAACTGCTTCGTCTTCGGTAAATCAGGACGGGCTTAAGTGTCCCACCTTTATGGCGAGTTAACCACCCAGCACCCTTCCTACACCTACAGCTTCCTTTAATTTAAATTATGATTATTTATTAAATTAATTCCTTTAACTTCCTATTATTTAAATCTTCGATCCACGCACAGGAAACAAGATTGCGCCTTTCTGACCTCTATACCCCTTTTCATAGAACTTTCCTTTCTCGGCCGCTCCTCTTCCCTCTGGAATTCCTTTTCTTTAAATATCCGCCATGCTTCTGCTCTCTCCTCATTCAAATCCCTCCTTTTCCAAGCTAGTGTATTCAAAACTATTATTTATTTCGGATCTAGATGTTAATAATAAATAGTAATTACAGAGCATCATTTCGAAAAGAAAGAAGCTTTCCGAAATGATGCTCTCTAATTACGAGATTTCAATTTATTATTAACATCTAGATCCGAAATAAATAATAGTTTTTAATATACTAGCTTCAACTTTGCTAATCAGCTCATTACTTTGTATTTTTTTCTCTCTCATTTTCTTTTTTCATTTTAATTTTAGCTTTTTTTTTCTCATAAATTATATCTTTTAAGACAAGGATTTATTTTGTTTGCATATTATTTAATTGAAAATATTGTAAACATTAATCGATCTTTAGTTTATAGTCTTATGTCCAGATATTTTTTCTGTTTTATTTGCTCGATTGTGTTATTCTTAAGCGGCTTAGTCCCAGAATAAAGTTCTTCTTCTATTCTATGAAAAGGGAATGCGCCTTGTTATGAGATACTTTTTGTAAAATTGCACTAGGGATTCCCCAATAAAACATTTACCAAATATATATAGGTATGTGCACACACTCACACACACATACATGTATATATATTTATATATTTTTTTTATTTATTTATTTAATCTCTATAACTATTAGTCTTTTGAAAGTTTAGGAACTTTTTAAAGAATGGTATCGCAAATGGGTTAAAAACGGTATTTTCAATTTTTTTCTGAAAAAGTTAGCCAAGAGCTGCCCAATATGAGATAGTGTGTGTTAATTATAAGATACAGCGTCTCATGTGTTTATTTTTCAGCAAAAGGGATACAAATGCTTTTTTACAATTTTAATTATCTATCTGTTATAACGTGAAACCTCTAATGTGACCGAAAATGAGTTATGTGGTTTTGGTTTTATTAGATACAATATTTGATACCCAATTTGCTGTTAAAAATCAAGTCATTACACAAATCAATTTTTCGTATGTCCTTTAATAGAATAATGGAATTTGGATTAACTTTATTCAAATGTATTTTTTTATTCAAACATTTGTCAAATTATTTTGATTTATGTCATTCATTAGCAATTTTATTGACTGATTTTTTTTTTTTTCTAGGTATGATATTTTATCTGTCTAATCAACTCGAAGTGAAGGTAATAATTTGATTTAAATTTTGAATAAAGTAGATCTGCTAATTAATTTTAAGAATATCAGCGTCTACAAAGTTGAAATTAAACTATTTTATACTACATGAAGAATGCCAAGAAACGAAGATCTATATCTTTAATGGATTTCATCTTTAAATATTTATCTCTCTTGCTGTTGTTTGCTATCCTTGCATTTTTCCGATAAAAGCATACACTATTTCTTATACTATACTCTAAACATTTCTGTATGATATATAACGAAGTATGTATTACAACTCACTCAAAAAAGTGAGTTGTGTTGCCATCGATTCATGATTGACCCTTGTCCTCGTCCAGGTCTGCTCCACTAAATCGCCGTCGGTAAGCCACATTTCTTCACGCTGCTCGTTTGCCTGTGCCTTAGTACTGTGCAACGTACTTCCACAGTGATAATACTGTTATTTCTAATAAAATACACAAATACTGACAATGCCAGATATTTTCTTTGAATTTTATAAGTAAAATGTTTAATACTTAACAATGTTGCTAAACAATTAAAGTAACGTCATACCATCTTTATGTGGTTTACAAACTTAGGGAATAACTATATGTAGTTTAGATTTCTGGTCGAAGAAACAAAATGCTCATTAATTATGAAAAGAAAGGAATTTTTATATGAATGATTAAAATATAATTATAATTAACATTTTATTTGTTCAATCTAATACTTTTACTTATGTAGTTGCTTTTAAAGATGTACATAAGATTTTAAACCAAATTAGTATATCTCGTATAAAACTATTGTCTATTTTCATATATTTTAAAAGTTTGCGTTTCTTGTTGGAAGCAATGTAAATTTGCCAAACAAATTAATTATTTTTGTACCAAGGTTTCTACATTAGTTTTAAAGAAATTAAACGTAAAATTATATTATTATAATTTGCAATTTAAATTCTAAAGAGTACATTGCTTAGGTGGGGGACCTTTTTTACCACTAGAGAGGTCGCATATATATAGGTTTAAGTATATATATATATATATATATATATATATATATATATATATATATATAAAATTATGTTTTTTTATTTGGCACTACTGACAATGGTGATCTTACAAACATTTATTGCATCTCAACATTTAAGTAATGCCCACACTAGTCGATTTTCGATGTGCTTTCGTTTTCGGCATCGTTACTTAAACCTTCCGTATCTTAAAAATTTGAGTTCCTTTTACAAATTGTTTCTTTATTATTAGTACTACCTGTTTCATTCGTCACTTTTTTTTTTTTTTTTTTTTTTTTTTTTACAAATAATACATTGGTATTCCGAAACTTTTCCAAAACATGGGTCATTTTTAAATATAATAAATAAGTGGGGATTGATAAATTATTTGCCACTATTATAATTTTGTTTTTATTGAAAACTAGTTTTGAATGTTATACATTCATCTTCAGTTATAAAAACACACAAGAAATCAAAAATAAGCAATTAAAAATACAGTTTGGTATTATTATGCATATTTAATTATATGTAATGTAAATTAGTATTTAAAACATTTATGAATTATGAATTTAATTAAAACAAGAAATCAAATATATAGTAGTACTCACCAATGTTTAAGTAGGTTATATCAAACAGAAAAGGTTGAATTGGTTTGTTTTCGCACTAAACTAGTACTGGAAATAACTGTAATGGAAGAAAGGTGGAGTGTTTGTAGGTAAATGGTACAGTTTAGAGGTCGGGGATTTTCCAGTAATTCCGGTGAGTTATTGTTTTTTTCTGTTATGGATGGGAATAATTTTAAGGTTGGACTGTTGGAGATATTTATTTGGTATTGGTATATTTATTAAGCAAAAATCTGGATTGGATTTGAAGGATTTTATTATTTCAAGTGCTTCATATATATTTAATTTGAGACTGTTTTCAACGTGATGTATTACTTTGACTCCTGAGTCTTTGATGACTTAATTATTTTATTTTTTTTTTTTTTCATTTAAATAAATTGCAAAGTTGGAATTCTCTGTCTTATTATTATATGCATCTAATTTGAATTGCTTATTTTTGAATCTTGGTGTGTTTTTAGAACTGAAGATTAGAATATAGACAAAATTATAGAATTGACAAATAATTCATCAATCCCTAATAAATAAAGGTTTGCTTGTAGTGTTAAATAATTAATATATTCGTCATTACTTTCTAATTTTAATTTATATAATTTATTAATTAATGAGATAAAAACTATTTTAAAAAACATAATAAAACATAAATCCTGGCCGGAGATCGTACATCTCACATCAGCAGCTATAAATATACTGACCAAATAACAATTAAACATATGCTGACGTAAAAGGGACGAGGTAACCTTAAAGATATTGTTAGTGAAATAGTTTATCATTTTTATATAGCATAAAGTTATTGTTTTTTGTTTAGTTCTTCTAATCTCATTAATTAATAATTTCGATTAATTAAAATTAGAATGTAATGCCAAAACAATAATTTTATAATGAAAATAGCACTATGAGCAAACCTTTATATTTAAATTTTCTCTATATATATGGCTGAAATATCAACTCAAGTAAAAGAACAAAACAATGTATTGTTTTGGGATAGTTTCGGAAGACAAATGAAAAAAAAAGAAAAGATAAATGAAAAAGGTAGTGATAATAATAAAATTAAAAAATAATTTATAAAAGGAACTCAAATTTTCAAGGTTTGAGAGTATTAGGGACGTAGTCGAAAACGAAAGCGCATCGAAAATCGACCAGGGTGGAAATAACTTTTTTAAACACAAATAATGAAATCGAAAAAAATATAGCGAACTCTCTAATGGTAAATAGGTCCCTCACCTATTCAATATTATCTTTAAATTGAAAATTATAATAGTTTACCGACATTTACAAGCGTCTTTTGTTAATTCCTTGCTCTTGATGGAAGTCTAATGTTTTAAATATACTATTGCTATTACATACGACCAATAGTCACTGAAACTTATATTCATATCCGCTCTTAATGGTGTTATGGTCTTTATGGTGTGGCTTATTTAATGGTGTTAATTTTCAAATTTTCGTAATCTATATGATTAAATTTTAATTAAGAACTTTTATAAACTTTCAGCCGCACAAAATTCACGAAGGTTGCATGCTCCCCATATATCCTAGCGCTTAATGTTCCCAACTTAAACACTTAAAATTCGCGGGTTATAAATACCTAATGGATCATTTACATTTATTCACTTTGGTTTGGTGGACCCACATTTATTAAAAGGAACAATATTATAACACAATCGTAATAAATTTTCTTCCTCGTAATAAATTTCCCAGTATGCGATCCCATTATATGGTTCAACACTGAAATGGCCTCTATTTCTTTTCCATTTTGTTTTATGACCGTATTCATTCGGTCGATAAAAATTGTTTCCGTACCTTGATGTTGCTGCATTTTCCTACTGTAGTATTTATGCCTGTAGGTGTCATTAACAGTCCGTATTAATTTTTTTAATATTTAATTTTCTAAGGCAAAACAATTTAGTATGTTTATTATGGCAATATGCTTTTTTTTTTTTGTAATAGTAGTTATTTTATATTTATTTATTTGTGTATATTTATTTATCTCATATAGTGTACATAATTTAAGTAATCAAGACTATTCTACTCAACAATTTATTTATTTTTAACGATCAATACACTCTCATACAATTAATAAAATCATAACTATTATTATTATTAATTTTTTTCAATAAGCATATAGAGTGGTTACCACGATTACTTGTTATAAGTGGAGAGATTATGTTAGCCTGATAGTGTGAATGGTGAGAAAAGATTCCCAGGAGCAAAATGAATGGCTAGGATAAGGCATGGAAGGTGAGAATTGTTCCTTCAATTCAAGTTCCTGGAATTCAAGTCATTCTCCTGGTGCAGTTGAATGGGCAGAATGTTTTGAATACCTAATTTTTAAAAAAAAAATATAAAAATTTATATACTTAAATGCAATTAAAAGGCATAATAAAACTAAACTCGATTGTCGAATTTTAAGTACTGATTTATGTATATACATAAATTCATACACTGATCATTATATTTTATATTATTATTTTATACGCTGATTATAAATATGATTTATTTAAAAAAACAAAAACAAATTAGCTCGAGTTCTTATTTTTTTTCTTGGAATCCTATAATTCCTGAATCGTTCTTTCTTGTGAAATGAATTAGTGCCGTTGTGGAGAAGTATAAATTCTCTTTAAATCAATATAATAGCCAGATGTAAGAATGTATCTGGAGACCTAAAAGATGAATAATGTAAAACCATTCACATTCATGTTTCTCCAGAATATTTGGAGATACAAGACGAAAAAAAAATTGAATTGAAGGGAGTTCTGAGAACAATGTTAAGGATTTGTTTATAGTTGTCTATGAAATTGGATTGATAAAATCGGAGTTCAATTGTTTTGTAGAAACAGGATAAGGATTTTCATCTTTCACCTAGAATCAAGAGTTTGAGAACATGAACTATGAATGGATTGAACCTTGTTGCGAGAGGTTAGATTTCGTCGAGTCTTAAAAGAGGAATAATTATCAGGGATTCAAGGGATGCCAACGTTTCTTGATGAACTATTTCATCAATAAAGGAGTTATGTATGTATCTGGTTCAGAAAAGCTTGCCAGATGTAAAATAACATCACACTAATACAGCATCCTATGATTTAAGTTATATAAAAAGCAATCGTGATAATTATTTAATTTATATTCTCACATTTAGATATTTTGTATTATTTTAATTATTATGTATTACATGTATATTAATTAGGTATATTACGTTAACTTCATTGCCACTGTAATAAAATATTTTTATATAATTGCTAATGGTACGTATTTGACATTTCGAGTAAAATAGTTTTTAAGATGTAAATGGAAGATTCTATTCAAGAAGCCTTGCGTTCTAAAATACCGGCAAACATGTAACCAGTCGGCGTTTCGTCAATTCAGACATCTTCAGGACAGAAAAAATGATATCACATATATACAGACAAAATGTAGCACATTTCTGACCAACAGTCTAAAAAGACATATCAACTAGATACTGTACTTCGTTCAAAGACATCTCCACACTTGCCTAAGTTTCTGATTGTTTCTGTCCTGATGATGCCAGAATTGGCGAAGCGTCTACTGATTAGTTGATTAACGGTATTTTAGAGACTCAAGGCTTCGAGAATGGAATCTTCCATTTATATCAGAAAGACTATCTTTTGTCTCTTGTTGAGTGTTTGATCTTCTATATTAGTAAATTAGATTGTTAATTGAATAACTTTCAGTAAATTTAAAATTTTGTTCTGGTTTTAACCAGCTGGATTACTTTTACTCTGAAAAATTGTTGGGGTATGTTCTATGTTGAGAGGTACAAAGGTTACATGCAATATATCCCTTCAGGTGCTTTCCCATCCCTTTAGGCCCTTATATAGAGATTTATGACGGCTAAACCACTAGACCGGCAAGAATTTTAGGCTCTTAGTGTCTCCTACAAAAACCATATATATTTTTCCTGCAATATTGTTAGTTCTAGATTCAAAAATTTTATGATCTGTTAGTTTTATTGTTTCCTTATTCAAATTTATTGACAGTATCAGTATTAGTATTATTAATCCGTTTTGAAGGTTTTATATATACCTTAAAATAAATCTATTAAACAAAAAAAAAATTGTTCAATGATGATTGTAACAAGAGACCAAGAAGAAAACTTCTGTTTGTAAACTAGTGATTGCTGTGCACCCTACACGGTAGGCAATCCCTCATATCATTTTTATTTTTTCCGAAGCAGTCTAGTGTTAAGAAAAATGTCCACAATGCCAGCACATCTGTCTTTATTTGCTTCTGCGGTAGTCCTATTTCAGTGTTAATCTTTGTTGCAATTTGTCAAATGTTTTTAAAGGGGAGGGACTCAACTCGCAAAGATTTATCAGGAACTGATTTTTGAGAGCATTCTGTCTTACCCAGACACTAATTTAAAACCAAATTTATGATATTCACGAGTTCGTATGCGTCATTTTTTCAAAATTTATAATGTTCCTTTCAGTTTTACCTTTTTTCCTTTTAAAAACTTTTCTTGCGCAGTTTAGTTTTGGCTCTTTTAGTAACTAAGTAGTTTCCTCTTTAATAAATTCCGATAATGATGAATATGTTTTTGAATTATTTTTGTGTGTGTTTCTATAAGAATCCTTATTTAAGTGAAACAAAAATTGTTTTAGCGGGTCCTCTTGTTTCCTTGATTTTATTGTTGTTGATCTTGGAACTCATGGATCTGTTCTAAATTTTCGATGTATATTCTCGAGTTTCTTTCCTATTACTCAGGTTAAATCACCATGTTTTCTCACTTTAGTTCTTGGATAACTCTTTTATTTAACCGTTTTTCCTGAAAACTGGTTATGTGACAGCGGAGGATGGGCTTCGTTTTTGTAAAATATTGCATTCAACATGCGTTAGTATATATTAGACATAAAGATAACATGATATTTACTTATTTTATTGCTACATTTAGGAATCTTATGTAAAGCAATGTCACTTTTTTGATAAAAAAATATCAGAATTATGTTGTAAATTCATAACAAAAGTTTACTTTGCTTCTTATAAACAAAGAAAGGTTACTTTATACTCCTAACAACTAAAACATAAAGAATGCCGTTACCAAATTGCTTTTATCTTGTTTCGAGGCCTTTTTTTGGATCCGACATACATTCTTTTCTAACTAATCACAATGCAAAATCCTCAGGCTCCCTGGAATTAAACCCGTGCTGTCATTGTTTCTAGTTTAATATTAAAAACGTTAAGGTCATCCATTCTGAAAAAAAATTTTGTTAAAAAGAGGCAGTACCTTTTGAATTGACTTGATTGATTTCCAAGGTTCTTTCTATTGTTGAACTATGGGAATCAAAAAGCTAACCACTCATACTCATTTGTCTTGTTCATAAAAAATATTGTCATTTACATTATCAATATTTTTGCAGTCGATTGCAAAAAATTGTATTTAACACCTTGGGACTCAGTGGGTTTTTGATTTTTATTTAATTTGAAATGCCTTCAGAGTAGTGGAACATGATGGAATTATGCGTGCCCATGTGAAGACCAGTTTTCAACCAATATTTTATTTCCTCCAAATTTTGGACTTAGTGTGTTTTTTTTTTAGTTCGCCGCTTCAACTGACGATTTCCTATAAATGTGTAGGTAGATGATTGAATAGTAAAATTCATGATCTGTAGATTGCCAATAAGGTTAGTGCAATAAATTGCACTCATTATTCGATTTATACAAGGAAATTGTGATTTTTGAATCTCGTTGGAGGCTAAAAAGTAGATAGAGAGAACAAAAGATAGAGATATCTCAGAGCTACATGAATTCTATCTATGTTTAAGGCGGCTGGAGATCTACAAGATCTCTAAAACCCGCAGTAAGGAGAAGAACACTTGCTGGAACTGTGCACCGAATAACTTAGTGTATTTATAGTTTGTGGTTAGTTTTCTGAGTTGCGATAGTTTGCAGAATATGAGCATCTCCCGTTTTACTCATTAAATGGTTTGACTAAGTCCTTATGTTGCGCAACTGCCTCCTCAGTTTAATTTTACTTCTGCTGTTAGCGGGCATAACTTGACTCGCTCTTCTTGTATTTGCATGAAGCAAGTTCTTGATGAGCTTTCTTCTTCCAATGTTTTATTTGTAAGGTTTAAACCCAAGAATACTGTATTTACTAAAGCACGCTGTTTTGAAATACCTTCTTCATATCTACGTATGCTTCGTTTCCTATGCCTATATCTATGATAAAGCCGAGACTGGCAGATATAAAACTGAATTAAAATAGTCTTTGTCTGAGAACTAACCTGGAACCTAACTGGTTTTTATAGTGGTCTAGATAAAACGTAATTGCCGCTTGGTTTATATTTATTGTATATCGTGTGATTTCTTTTGAATGCTTGTATTCAATAGAATTTTAAATTGATTGGCCTCATTATGTTTTATCGATAGTTCGATGGATAGTAAATTGTCGATCTAAAAACAACAGCCTATGATGGGTCATCAGCTTGAGGTACCTGAATTCCAGCCTCACAGCATTGAGATCTGACCTCCTCAGTTACTCATTTATTTGGGATTGAAGAATCCAAGACCATCAGCCAAACCAGGTTCTCATGATGATCGAAGAGTCGTTCAGCACGGTAAAGCCTATATATATATATATATATATATATATATATATATATATATATATATATATATATATATATATATATATATATTGTACTGATCTTCTATAAAAAATGATCGTTGCCTACTGATTTCTCTGTACAGCGTCTCATAAAAAAAATAAATTTCCAAGATCACATCGCAATCCTTTCTTATCCTCTGTGTGCGTCTCGGACGTTTGCTGCCTGGCTGATTTAATTTTTACCCAGCCCAACAACTTAAAACCCCGATTTCATGATCTCCAAAACTGTTAGTTCAATTGCGTTTACTGGGTAAACAACTCAACAATTCAGTGTTGTGTAGCCATATTAAACTTTCCTCATCCTTGTTCGGTCCTAATACTTTACACAATATCTTATTTTCTAACACTATAAGGCGTGCCTTCTTTCCTTTAACTTAAATGGCTGAGGTTTCGTATTCGTAATGAACATTCATTATATAATATTATTTTATTTCCAAATAATAGCTTAAAAACATAAAATTGTAGCAGTTTAAAATAAAGGCAAAGAAAAGACAAGAAAACATATTTTAGAATCATTTTAAATTAAAATTAATTTAGATGTAATTATAAACCTGGGATATAATCATGAAATCGTGATCTAAAGGTTTAAATTGCTTCCTAAAATAACTAACCATTTTGACTAATCTAGGTTTTTACGACTGGCACTGATGTAATATTACTAAAATATATTGATCATTAAAGGTTAGAAATCTTTCAATAAAAAGATTTCAATATCTTGATTTTGGGTTCTATAGTGTATCTGCTTGTCTTACAGTCCAGTTTAAATAGTACCTACTGTTGATGACTTGACGCATTGATCTTTAAACATGAAACTACTTGAATTGGACTGTTGGCTTCTTAGGTATTTGAAAAGGTGTAATCAAGAAGTTATAAATATTTACGGCAGATTTTATCCCTAATGCTTTATCGGCTGCCCTATTCATTGGCTCTTGTATACCGAAATTTGGTTGCCGTCAAATTGACTCAGCCTTTTCGCTTTTATGCCTCAACTTTATTATATCCAAAGGCTCCTAATGCAGGGAAACTCGGATCAATGAAATATATCATTAACGCTTGTATAAAAAAAATTCAAAAACTGCTATTATTATTTCAAATATTTAACTCATTACTATTGTTTGATTGTTTACTGATATATTATGATATATTGCTCTTTGATTTTTTGCTATCTTAGAGCAATAGCATTGATATCATCAAGGGTTCACTGCTTAGGTTGGAACTCTTTTTCTAAAAAATCTAATGAATTAAAGTGGTAAGGGTTAAAAAATGTTAAATGTCATAACTAACTATAAATTTCCTGAAGGAGTCCCATTTTATCCCGGAACCGTTAATCGGATCCCTTGCGAAAACAAGTTTTTCTAAACTCTTCTGAAGCGTCCTTGTTTTTAAATTAGATTAAAAATTCGCTCGCCTTTTAACTTTGGCCCTGGCCAATTTGCATTTCAATACTAAAGTTACAGCCTACAAAATATGCTAATCCATTCGTCTTTATTTATCTCTCTCCCTTCACGATTAATTTGCCCTATTTTTTTTTTTAATCTCCTTTGTCTCTCATTTTTCGGTATTTCTGTTGCGGTGTTAAGTTCTGAATTATTCTGTTAAATCGTAACAGCTGCGTTTAAAATGGTCTGTTAAATTTTTTACGTTTTTAATTCAGTTTAAAACTTCAGGTTTCTCGTGAAGTCGTCGTGCTGCCCATAACTTCGATATCTCTACCATATCGTCCTAACTAATGATAACAGAGGTTGTTTGCTGTGATCTAATCTATAACTTATTGTTGAGGACTAGCATTACAGATAATGACTATTTCCGTTGTGCTGATTTGATCAGCACGAAGTTCAATCGGCCTTGTTAAGTTAACCAGTTTGCATGAATGAATTAGGCATTACTAGTTACTTGTCTTTCAAGATAGATCCTTATAGAACTTATTGATAACAATATTAATTATTGTCTCATCTCTATTCCGTTGTATATTGTTATTGTTTATTTCCGTTTTGATCATGTAAAAATGTTCTAGAGGCTTCCGATCTGAGCTTACAACGGCTCTGGTTCTTAATAAATTCAGTCCGGAGCATTGGGAAGCCATTAGGTCAAAGGGTCACAATGCTATTTTGCACCCTAGGCATTGATTCGTTCTCGATTCAATTGTTTATTTTCAACATAGATATTTTTCCATTATTAAAACATATATTAACGATAACTATCATATACATTTATAATGAATTATTAATATATAATTAAGGATACATTCTGTTCTCACCTTTTCAAACTATCAATTGTAATAAGTATTACCATTTTTTTTCCTTGTTTTATATTTATTATGAAAATTCTACGTCATATCGTTTAAATCACCAATTCCGTCTACATATTTTCTTCTCTGATGAAAATATTTTTAAAAAATAGCGTGAAAAACTTCCTGATATTGACAGGTTCGTTTGAGGGTCTTCATCGGCCATTATAAAGTTTCAAGATGACAGACGGCAGACCATAAACGCCTTTCGTTTTCCTCTTTTCATTGAACCGCGTTTTATTTGGCTTATTTCTACCTTCCGATTTTTAGAAAAAATCTTATTAACGTGATGCTTATGAATAACTGTTTCTAGGAATCGCGGCAGAATGTTTTCCCTAGAAGAGATAATATATGTCCGTACGGACAGGCTGACATGGAGACGACGGGCATTTTCTAATCAAAAACTGATTTAAGAAGGATTTAGTTTATCAGGAGGCCCGGCAGTTGATTAACTCTTTAATGAGGTAGCGCTCATCAGGCAACTTCCTCGTCTCTCAACCCTGTTTTTTAGATTAATTAGTTCCCCACCTGTGGTTTGACTCTTGCCTCCGTTAAGATCGATGTTGGGTTTCGATATATACCCATTTTCGATTGTTACCAGCCGAGATATGCATGTAGCAGAAAGTCCGAATGAATGAGTGCACTATCTATTTTGAGTGGAATAAATGAAATGAGGGATCAGATATTTACTAAATTTATTGTTACATAGATTATAGCTTTTGGTTACTGAAAGAACAGTTCATTGAAAAAGATGAAATGATTTGAAAAAAATATGCGTTCAACAATGTTTTATATTTAACATTTTCACAAAATATTCAACTTTTTTCGGTCTCCGGTTTTATGAACTCTCGTAACACAAACCAGTTCCGCTACCCCTCATCTATTTTACATTGGGAACAAAACAAACCACAAATACTAATTTTTTATTTCGAGAATGATACATTGTTGTCGAATACTCTGGGAAGCCTAAATTATACATCAAATAAATTCTAATTACATATCTTTAGTATTTACAATACTTTCAAGCTTTATTACTTTAGAATAATGCTTACCATTTGACATTTGTCATTCTTAAATTAACACATGTACATATTTATATATTTGTACACATTTATGCGTTACATATTTAAAAATTAGATATATATTTTATATACAACATTAATTATTTACACTTTTATCAGCTATTACCTACAGTTAATATATATATATATATATATATATATATATATATATATATATATATATATATTTAGATTATGCTTTTTCACAACATAGACCTTTGATTGTCTTATAAATACATATCGACATTTATCTTTTCGTGGGTTTCCACGTCTGGTTTCTGTATCTACAAAGGAGGACTTTCTTAAAAGCTTGCCTGAACACTTTATTGAATATTGTATAAAATATGGGGTTAACCATAGAACTGGCATACCCTAGCCAGGTGACGAAGTCGAAGACCCATTTGTCAATATTCCTTTCGCATTCGGGACAGACGGATGGGACTAGGTTCAGTACAAAGAAAGGTGCCCACAAGATGACGAATGTGAAAAACACCACTCCAAGAACTTTTGTGGCCTTCTGCTCTAACCGAATGATTCTCCCATGTCTGGAAGAAGTTCTGGACAAGACGCTTGAGTTGCGAGAGTGCGGTGGTTTGACTAGCATATTCTTCGTTCCCCCAGGGCTTGAACTGTACCTATCAACAATGTTTGTATTTGAAATTATCTTTTCATTACAGTATGTTTCGTGTAGATATTATGTACTAATAATTATCGCATGCACTCTAGAGTTAGTGTAAATTTACTGCTTCAGATACAAACGATTTTATAACTTCATAATTTAAACTCTAAATTATTAGTATTTCATTGTATTAAATAATAAAATAATATTTTAGATTCACTGGATATGTAAATATTTTCTTATGTTTCTTTTACTTCCATAATTATTTGAATATTATATAATTAACTTTAGAAAGATATGCATCGCTTACCTAAGCAACACCCCCTGGGCAGCATCTTCCATTGCCTTAAAGTCAGGCCTACCAGCTCTGAGTGTGGCCGACCTCCTCAAAGCCGACTTCCTCACCGTCGGGGAGCTCTCTTGACTTCTGGTAGCCAAAGAAGTCCTGAAGCTAGATCCTCTCCTGAACTTCGGAGATTCCCACGTAACGATGGTACTAGAACTCTCCTCTCTGCGTATGAATCCTGGCTTGTCCTCGGAAGTAACTATAACTACATCAGTTCCTTTGTTAGGTGGTTTCTTGCTGGACTCGCCAAAGTAGGGGCAAGTGCACGGGGGCGGTAATAAGCTCATGGGATCTTTTTCTTCTTGGCTGGTTTGCACTGTTCTTATTTTGATTGGTTCTTCGTCAGAGCTCGATGAAGCCCACTTGCAGAGAGGCTCTTGGTAACTCATCACTCTCTTCGTATCCAAATTCTCCGACGAATCCTGTTTTCTGATAGGAAAATCTATTGTTGATGCCCGACGTCTTTTATTTCTCCGCTTTGCTCTATCGCTCAAACTAGGCAGGTCCACTGGTAGTAATTCTCTGCGAATATATAATTATGTCATTTGTAATTCATCTGAGTAACATAAAGAAAACAGCTCAAAATTAGTTTGAATTTTACCTCCTGAAGTGTGGTCTCGGTGTAGACTGTACACTGCAAGCTGCTACAGTCTCCAGGCCCCTTGATAGCTTGAGCATCTCCTGGCCGAACTGGTGAAGGGCCGAGGTTGCGTAGGGTTTAGGTTCAGGCTCCGGTATCCAAAGTTCATGGGTGTCCAATGTGGTCAGCTCTGTGTCGGTTGATCCGGCCGAAGAGTGTCCGCCGGGAGCTCCTGGTTGTCCACTTTTTCCCAACAGCCTCCGCCAAGTGTAACGTCTTTCCAGATTACCTGTCGGGCGGCTAGGATCAGTCTGTGCTTCGAAAGGTACATGACGTTGTAAATCTATGGATCAAATTCAGTCGTCTTAGCTCAAAGGTATCACATATCTAAAGTGGATAGGTCATTTATTATCAACTGCCATCTGCCTAAAGCTTGATTAAGGAACATCCCCCAATTTTATTGGTTAGAGTGATTACCAATCTCTTTTATGCCAGCTGCCAGCTTAATGGAAGCGTCAGGTGTCAATTGGTAAACGGCTTCCTTGATAACTGTAAGAGGGACTTAGTTGAAAATATAGTTCTACCTATTGAAAACACAACGAAGGTCTTATTTATTTATTTGACATTTTTATGAATAGATACTCTGATATTTAGGCTTTAATGGGGGATCCTGATTCACTCAATTCAAATGGTTGTTGTATCCCTAATAGGAAGTGGCTACAAAATCGTCTTTAATAAATTTCTACGTTTTTTCTTCCTTCCCCCTTCTTAACTATGAATCGTTAATTATAGTGCCATGAAAAGAGGTGATTTTATGCTTTATAAAAATATTTACAAGAATATTAATTTTAAGGTAACTTTGATGAATTACTGTCAATGCGTATCGAAAGGAACTATTCAGCAACTATTGGATGTATATTTTATTCTCAACCTCAAACTGATTCCTGACTATCATTGTCTTGATTTATATTAGAGATTCAACCATTTCATGCACGATTAAATTAACAGTTTCAATTATTTCGATCGCCTTCGCTGGCAATGCAGTTAAATCAGAAATAGAAGTTGTTTTGAAATTAGAAAATAGGATCTCTCGTGGATGGGAGATGAAGGTGGGGGCAAAAACCCCCTCTCGCCTGCAGGATTTATTTGCGACCCTAACTCGGCCAACTGCCCTCTTTTTTCCGGCCTCGTCCACGAGGTGCACGGGGGGTTACCCCGCCAGTTCCTTCCGCCCTGCCCGATAGTCTCGCTATCTGTAATGTAATTATTTATCACATCCAGTTTGATTTATAATTGACTCAAAAACACTTGATTGATGGTTTTGTTGATTGCGTTTTTTTTTTTGTTTGTCAAATGTGCTCTTTTCTTATTCATTTTTGAGTACCTTATTTTCATTTTAGAGCTGACCTTAAAAATATTATGGTTGGGGTTATGACCGATACATTTATTACTACCAGAATTATTTACATTTAATTTTAATTTATATCTATTAGGTAATAATGTAGCCTGTCTACAAGTTATAATTATTGAAATTCGATTAGGTAGCCTGGAAGATGAGGGTGGTAATTTAATAGGTCACTTTGTAAGACAAGTTGCTGCTCGAATCAATATTCTATAAATCCTCTATTCAAACTCCTTAAGTCTCTGTTAAATCACTCTTGAGATCCTCCTATAATATCGGAATTATAGTAGCTGAAGTCTCTGGCCCAGCTCATTTTTTCCTGTTTATGTATTCTCTTCTTTGTATATAGGAATCGGATAGTGTGTTGATAAGAAAAAAAATAAAATAAAAAATTAATAGAGCTTAATCAGATTAATGCATAAAATCTTCTAAAACATAAGTAATTAATTTTATACTTTCGTTTCTGGACTTATTAAAAAATGAATTAATAAAAATAGTAAAGATCCGGACGGTGCACTGTGCTACTAATCGGTAAAATTGATTTTAAATTAATACGTGTATAACACATACACGCATTAAAAAAAAAAAGTACTGAAGTTCTAAAATTGAAATATTAACATAAGAAACCATGAATAATTCAGAACCGAAAGAAATTCAAAATATTCACGTATATTTGTTACGAAGGAAAAAATTAAGGCATAATGAAATATTGAAAAGTGAAAATTTTATTGATATCAGTTGATCTGAATTTTAAATTAGGCTGTAGATGAGATCAGATCAGATGTTTTTAGTATTGTCCTCAAGATTTGATGTAATCGGTTTATTTTGATATCTTTTAGGATGTTTTTTATCAGGTTGTAGCCATGTATTAAAAAACACTAGGTAACAAAAAAAGGCTTCTTTGCAGCATAGGTATTGGAGTGAATTTAGATACATTAATGTACTAAGGTATACCACGTGTGGTTACTTTGTTCAAATTGACTCTCTTTTTTTTAAGTAGTTTCTCATTTGATTAATTTATTTGATTAATTATAGATCCGTTAATAAGATTTGAAACTAATCATCAGAATCAGGATGTTAAAATAAAAAAAGAGAAAAAGGACATTTATGTAAAATGCATTCTGTACTTGCAAGAAAAGTTTAGAGAGGAATTCAGAGAATGAACTTTTTCGATACAAGGGTTTTGGTTCGGAAGTAGGGGAACTATTTCTCATTCAAAAAATAATTTCTGGTGAAGCTGGGTGTTGAAATGAGCCAGATACTGACTGATCTTGGCGGAAACCATTATTATAGGCTCTCTTGGAACCCTACATCACCATCTGTAATAAGTCTAAGCTTGAAAAAGGAAGTAAAAACTAAAGAAGAAGAATATAAAAAGAAATATTTGTATTCTGCTTGTTCAGTCTATATGAAATATGTCCAGCCCAACTTTCTTTTTAATAATGTCCGCTGTGTGGGTTAGCAACTCAACAGAGTTGAGCAGCCACTCACAAACTATCTGTTATGTTTTGTAGTTGCCATTCGTAATGCTGTTCCTGTTGGGAAATAAAAGTTTTTGTATATTTTAATAAATAAATATCAAATTTTCAGCTTTATTTACTTTTACTTTCCGATTTATACATTTTTTTTTCGTTAAGCTTTCTCCGCGTTTCGAAACACATTATCTTTTTCTTCACCAAGCTCTAAATAAACTAATTTTAACAGTGCTTCAGTTTTCATAATTTCCCTCTCCGATAAAAAGTTCATTTTACTTACTTAAGAGTATGTATTGCCTTTATTTCACAAAGTGAAGTCAATTAGAAAAATCTGTTATTTTTCTCGTATTTAGGAGAGTAGAATTGTCCAGATTAGACTCAGAAACCCTGCGCTGCAAAATCACTGTTGCTCTATGTAATTTGATAAATGTTACTGGCATATGGTATGATCATTCATGATAATACCGTTTGATCACTGATCCAGGCATTAAGCTTCTTGCCGTAGTTTATTGCAACTGTTCCAAGTTTTCGTTGCCCCTTCTACTCCTAATAGAGTATGTATCGTAAGTTTAGAATTAGTTTCGGAGTTGTTACAATCCGTTCAGTGATTTCCGTAAGCAGGTTTTGTATTACCCGCATTGCGAACAATGTGGGATTTATATTAATATTGAATTGTTTTTTGTTTTTTTTATTTTATTAACATAATGAAAAACAGTGCTACCCTTCTCAGAATAGTAATTCCATTACTTTAGGCCTTATCAAAGAGATGAGAGTTATGAGTGTCAACTATTAGATAGCTCTTTTAGTTAAAACAAATGTTAGTATTATCATTATGTTTTTCGATTATTGGTTTATACCGTCGTAACTTTGGATACACATGTTTCAACAGGTTTGGATACAACTAATCTAATATCATTCAAACGAAATTTAAATGTCTTAGGGTTCACAGTCGTTCCACAAATGTTGCAATTTTAATTGTTTAATGTGTTTTTGTATAAAAACTAAAATTGTAGTATTAAACGCTCCATAGCTCTTGAAATTTACCGTCAGAAATTTAATTTTACCGAGGGAGTTAGGTTAATTGTAGTTGAGCCATAAACGAGACGAGATCTCGGATGCCCCTTATGAGATAAACCCATTTAAGGTGAACTAGGCCTCTCGAGTTTATAGCTAACTCTGTTTCATGAATATTAACTAATAATAAAATATTCCACTAGCTGGGAAAGGGAAGGGGGTTAAGCTCCTCTCAGAAGGTGTAATTCTGTATCATCTGACACATTATCCTTAATCTATCGTAGTCAATGTGGATCCTGGGGTATGGATGGCATTTATATCTTTTGTATCTAACACCGGATCCACACCAGTGGCAAATCGTTTGTTAAACAACTTGTCCAATGTTGGTGAAGTTTGTAATGTGAAAGTGCAAATGCGGCATCCACACACATAGCGATTTGACGAATCCTTTGCCAGATGTTTGTGAAAATATATGGTTTAAAAACAAAAGTTAGGCAGAAAAAAGTATGAATTAAAACAATAAATCCAATTAATAACAAAAAGTTATCGAGTTATAAGTCATTGATTATTTCAATAGCAACTTTAAAGTAACAGATTATAAAATCCAATATTCAGGTATAAATCAGGAAACTGTTGGGCAAACAGTTCGTCACTGGTGCGGATGGAACGCAATGGCAATGAATCCCTTTGATGTGTGAAAGAAAACCGCTCGGGAACAGCCAACTCCAACATCGGCCAGTATTTTCACCAATGCTCCAACATTCACATATACTCCGATCCATAACAGGGGCAAACGATTTGGCATTTGTATGCAGCCAAAGTTATACTTGTATTTATTCCGTTTATGCACCTAGTTTTAACATTGGGAATGCACATTTAAAAATTACTATTGCTTTCCACTCAATCTCTGGCCAGAATTAGTTTGTAATCCATATGATATCCATCTTTCCTGCCTTGTTTGGAGTGCATAATGATCATGAAATTAATAAAAAATTAACACTAGAGGATAAAATTCACATTTTCTTTTAAGAAACATAGCTAAGGTCAATATTTCTCGCAACCCTAAATTCATATATCAGACTAACCTGCCAATGGTGTCCCCATCCATCCGGAAGACCAATTATTGGTCGCTCCGCCTAGGTTCTGCTGTTGCTCGGCCAGGAGCCTTACGGTGAGGGCGTACGTGATGAGCATCACCCCCAGTGGGATGTAGAAGCTGACGATTGACCCTATCAGTTTGTACAGCGGGTCAGGGATTTGGCACATCCCGTCCACCAGCAGCGAATTGTAATCCTGTAACATTAGGGAGTATGTATAGATTGGTATATTTGAATTGGAAGTATTTTTATCTCTGAGAACTACTATTTTCTGTGGATAGCGACGATTGAAATGATTAAAAAAATATATATTAAAATTGGGAAGAGGCTTTTATTTTATTTTCTAATTAATGCCAGGTAACTTAAATAATATTTTTTATCATATTAAGATTAATTTAAAAAAAACGCAAATAAATATGAAAATAGTTAAAACACATTGTAACAAATAATAAAGTTCTTTCACTTGAAACTTTGAATCAATAGTAGCATAAAACGATTTTTCCATTAATTGTAAAAACTGTGTCAGCTTGGGTATTCTAAAGGTCGATTCAAGATTTCAACTTTGAAAAACAATGCATTCACTTTTGGAATTTTCAATATCTAATAAATATTACTACTTGTAATAGTAGAAATGTTACTGAAAGTTATCAATAAACTGAAATTGAAACTGAATGTGGTGTTTAAAAGGGACAAGAATGGAGACGTAAAACTAGGAAATAAAAAAAAAATCTATGTCGTAAATTATTGAAAGTAGCATTATTTTGATGATTATCCGTTTTTTTTTTTATTGAAAATTTCTTTTTCTTATTGATTTAATTTTAATTTTGTTTTTTATTATAATTTAAATCATCAAAATATTACTGATTACACATCATAAGTGTGCTGATTTCACGTCATAAGTATAATGATTCGTAAAGATACTGTTAATAACTGCATGCAAACAAAGAATGCAATTGCATAAAAATCCAGACTCTGTTCATTACAGTTGGCAGTTCACTAAAGTAGTTTTATCTTTATCTAAATATTTTTTACTTTATATTTTTTGAATAAACGTATTCAATTATTTGGAAATAAATCGTTGGGTAAATTCTACTACTAGGTAACAACAATTCAGCGTTTCAAGAAAATTAGATGTTTGAACTTTCCTTGTTAGATATAGAATGGAACTTTATCCTGATGATCAAACTATGCACTTGTGGATCGTCTATAACTGTTACTAAATTATAGTATGCTGCGGATCTAACATAATGGAACCTTTCTCTTGTCGTAGAACTCATCCCAAGAAATGACACTAGATCGCTATCTAAATTTGACAAGCCTGTACCTGAAATGTTTGGCTAAAATGAGATTATTGGTGATTCTGACTCTCCAGAATTTGGTCTAATGCACAAAATGAACTACCTGTGTCTGTGATCTGTTGAGAAATAGCCGGTTTACTAATGTGATAAAGTTCTCACTGAAGGAATTTATTTACTTTGTGTAGTTTATACATTTTATGTATGATCACAGATGTGTTATTTTTATATTAAAACAAATTCAAATGTCAAATTAAAACCATGCAAAGTAATGTGGATATCGATAAATTTTATTGATATCGATAAAAGTTTCAGCATTCCACATTTTCCCTCTCGTTTTTCTTAAAATTAAGTTTAGAGCAGTTAGAACTTTGTCGAACCAAGCTAGAGAGATGTCAACATCTTAGGTTAAGATTAACTGTAATAGAAGAACCATATTTTTTTTTTACCGTGGATTCCTCTTGATTATCAAATAATTTATCAAATTAAAGAGTTGTTTTTTCAATCAGTCTAGGATTCGTTCAAACGATGTAGGATCAGACTATCATCAGGGCTGCATCAAAGATATTCGGGATATAAATATCACGAGGGTTTGCAATTTAGTTCAGCCTGTATATTAATTCATAACAATATCAAACACTTCTCTAAATGCTCACATTTTTTTTTTTTATTAAATGAAAATATTATTCATATTAATTTTATAACGTTGAGATAATTATATTCGTTCTTATTTCATACTTCTGATTCAAAATTAACTGACATTTTTTCGAATGCCTAACGTGATACTTTAACTTGTTAATAGAATATCATATTTCTTAGAGATGTTGTCCTATCGTGTTTGAGTGGCTAGCTTTAATTAGGATATCAGAGGACGGTTCGACCTATCAAACGTGGCATTTGTTCCGTGACGGACCAACGCAATGAATCTTGACCTTATTCTAAAAATAGACTTTGCCCTTCCAGCCCTACTCGGTGTACATGCCACTGTTAATTACAATAATGAACAGCAACATATTTTTTTTTTTTTTTTTTTTTTTTTTTTTGCAGGAATTCCATCTCATATGAAATCGACTTCGAACACTAATATTCCTCGTTGACAATTTCTTCTTCTTTCTCATTTTAAACCTATCCAGTGGATTCTTCTATTCTGTTTTCAATATAGATCTGCTCCAATCTTCTAGAGTTATCAATGCCTGATTTATTTACAAATTACAACTATATTTTGTAATTATGTTTAGTTATCACTGACCATTCATTCTCATTCTATTTCATTCATTGACTTCACGTAAACGAAATATACTGCTAAATAGAGATTGATAAATTATTTGCCACTTCTATAAATTTGTTTTATTGAAAACTAGTTTCGAATGTTATACATTCATCCTCAGTTCTAAAAACACACAAAAAATTCAAAAGTTAGCAATTCAAAACATAGTTGGTATTATTATACATATTAAATTATATAAATCAGTATTGTCATCCTCAGTATCAGTAGAACTGAGGATGAGTGTATAACATTTGAAACTAGTTTTCAATAAAACAAGCTTATAGAAGTGGCAAATAATTTATCAATCCCTAATTAGATTGATCCTTCTATACCATCATGCGGATGTCAACTGACTATACTGCTAAAGGTCACAACTAACCATTTTTTAATTATTTTACATTTAATTTTTCGAACAAAATAAATTGTAATTAAACATCACTCCTCATTAAACAATTTTTCTAATTGTATTGCCTCTGATATTTTAACCACTTCCAGTTATCCCAATCACATGTAATCCGCTTACTCAGTTTATGCTTTTAAAGTTATTTTGTGTAAGAATGCAATATCCCTAAAAGGGTGTGCTTTGAAAGAAAGTCTTAAAGTTTATTTTTAAGAATGCATGTACACACTCATACATACAACACATTCTTATATTGTCTAACCATATCCTTGACTATCAGATACTGTTATGTGAAAATTTTAGGTTTTTAGTCTACAAAATATATTGCAAAATTTACTATATTTTATGAAAATTATTTTAATAAAGATTATGTACCTGTTTTTGGCATTTTCCTTATATTCTTATAAATATTCCTTTTATATCTTACCAGCCCCAATTTTATTGTTATCTTTGACCGGTTTATGATTAGTCAATTTTTTTATTTTATTTTTTTAGTTTAGCGAGATCCCTCCCTAATTTAACTTTGATTCCTCAGGTAATTTAACTTTATTAAGGTCCTAATATTGACTAATATAAAACAAAGGATCTCTTACCTTTCATGTATATATTCCTTATTTCATCAGAGGTAATTGAAATTAAATGGATCTTTTGAACTACTGGTAGTAGCTTGTTATTTAAGTAATTTATTTTTACTTTTTGAAATCGTTTAGACAATTTTATTGAATAAAATAAATAATTGAAATTCTTACGATTTCAGTAGCGTCTATATATTAGCGTCTATATATTTAAACAAATAGTTCTCTTTGTGGTATGTTTTATATGGATGATTTTCTATGAATTCTACTCTTTTGAAAAATTCTCCGAACCCGTTCTGCATTTGAAGAGGAAAGGTATAGGACTCCTTTCCGCTTTGTATTCAGAATGCGACCTTCCAAAAATGGGTTGGGAAATACCCATTCTACCCTTAGGATTCTAACCTCTCAGGTCGGGATTGTTTCTTGATAGGAAACTGCTTATTTTCACGGTCCATTCAAGCTCATCTTGTATGGAAGGTGTTGGCTTGAGAAAACTGGATCCCATTATTTTTTTATTGATAGTGATGACGATAAAAAGAACGCTTGGTGAGCATTTTTCTGCTTATGTTGTCTTGATATTGAGCTTGCTTTCATTTTTTAAAGAAGTGACAACGGGAAAGCAGAAAAATCATTTAAATCTAATCATGTAATAATTATAATAAAACGATTATTTCGTATTCCATTAATTACACTAGATCTGCAATTTTTAGCATACCCAAAATTTATTTTGACAATTTCTAAACGATTTTTTTTTTTTTTTTTTTTTTTTACGGTTTTGATACTATAGACGATTTTCGAAAACGATTAGCTGGTCATAAATCATATTTTTCATATCGACTCATTATCGAACTTGATGTTACTTCTGGTAATGCTCCTAGCTCTAGCTGGCCATTGCCAAGAGTTAAACTGTTCAATTAAACTCACCAAGCTTCAATCACTGTGAGATGTACATGTTTAGACTTGATAATTTCTGCTATATGTGAAGGCGGAAGGCTATTGCTGATGTTTTGAATTGTGTCATTTTCTTGTTTTTAAAATAATAGACTTTAAAATTAACTTAAAAATAAATAAATAATAATAATAATATAAACCAGGGTATCTATTTACTTTTGCCACTAATTTGATTTTCGTTCTATTTTGGTACCGATTTTAAACGAAGTATGATTGTGTTATGTGTTTGGGTATGTAAATGACATTATGGTTATTGTTAGCATATCAATGATTTTTATTTCTATACCTGCGAGAAAATTTTAATATACACTTTCGAACTAAAATCAGCCATCGTTCACTGAATATTCACCATTTTCGTCCGTTTTGTTTTCTTAGCAATTATTTCTCCCCTCTTTTTCTTGGTGGACTTACATTTAAACCTTCCTTTAAAGCTTCATCTACACCGTTAGCTGTGATAAGAAAGAGAAATCAGTAGCGAAGGGCGGTAACTGCAAACAGAGCAACAGGTGTTGTGTTGACTGGGAGGTCTTGCTTAGGTACAGCTGTACCAACATCATTAGTACCTTACTGGAAGGTTTTTTTTTGTTTTTTTTTTTAGATTATGAATAGATTTTGATTTGAGTTTTTTTCGTTATCGTTTTTGCTTACAGGCTTTTTGTAATGAAATTTTTTTATTGTTCTTGTATTATTGATAGATTTCTATTTTATATCCTATATAATCCAATTTTAAAATATTTACTGGTCAACCAGTCTTTAATTTAATGTTATTGGCTTCTTATTTGAGTTGATACAATTAAATTATTAATCTTGGAAAACAACAACTTCTTTATGCGGGATAAAGTATGCTTTATCAAGATAATTGTATTGCTTTCTGACTTTAGTATTTTATTAAAAATTAGTTTACACTTTTAAAAAATGTCTTCGATCAATGTATTTTTAAACTGTAAAAAACTGTAAAACTTTAAAAAATGCCAAAATTTATTGAATTAATAAGAGTGTTAGTTAATGGATGTGCTAATTGACCTAATGCTCGTTTCAATTAAAAATCCTAGAATTGTATAATTTCTCATTTAGTGTTAGGG